>JAWNNV010001191.1:0-30760 GCA_035044485.1 Scaptomyza reducta | reverse complement strand
TGCAACTATGAATTCGGTTTAATTATTGAGATCGAGCCACGACTAAAACGCCTTTCCTTTTGAAAATCGGTTCAGTTTTGACAAAGTTATAGGTTCGGAAAGTTTTGACATAGTTATAGGTTTGGAAAGTTTTGACAAAGTTATAGGCTCGGAAAGTTTTAACATGAATTTCGAAAAAAACAACATTTCCAACTATGAATTCGGTTTAATTATTGAGATCGAGCCACGACTAAAACGCCTTTCCTTTTGAAAATCGGTTAAGTTTTGACAAAGTTATAGGTTCGGAAATTTTTGACAAAGTTATAGGTTCGGAAAGTTTTAACATGAATTTCGAAAAAAAACAACATTTCGAACTATGAATGCGGTTTAATTATTGAGATCGAGCCACGACTAAAACGCCTTTCCTTTTGAAAATCGGTTCAGTTTTGACAAAGTTATAGGTTCGGAAAGTTTTGAAATAGTTATAGATTCGGAAAGTTTTGACAAAGTTATAGGTTCTGAAAGTTTTAACATAAATTTCGAAAAAAAAAAACATTTGCAACTATGAATGCGATTTAATTATTGAGATCGAGCCACGATTAAAACGCCTTTCCTTTTGAAAATCGGTTCAGTTTTGACAAAGTTATAGGTTCGGAAAGTTTTGACACAGTTAAAGGTTCGGAAAAAATTGACAAAGTTATAGGTTCGGAAAGTTTTGACATGAATTTCGAAAAAAAAAACATTTCCAACTATGAATGCGGTTTAATTATTGAGATCGAGCCACGACTAAAACGCCTTTCTTTTTGAAAATCGGTTCAGTTTTGACAAAGTTATAGGTTCTGGAAGTTTTGACATATTTATAGGTTCGGAAAGTTTTAACATGAATTTTGAAAAAAAACAACATTTCCAACTATGAATGCGGTTTAATTATTAAGATCGAGCCACGACTAAAACGCCTTTCCTTTTTGAAAATCAGTTCAGTTTTGACAAAGTTATAGGTTCGGAAAGTTTTGACACAGTTAAAGGTTCGGAAAAAATTGACAAAGTTATAGGTTCGGAAAGTTTTGACATGAATTTCGAAAAAAAAAACATTTCCAACTATGAATGCGGTTTAATTATTGAGATCGAGCCACGACTAAAACGCATTTCCTTTTGAAAATCGGTTCAGTTTTGACAAAGTTATAGGTTCTGAAAGTTTTGACATAGTTATAGGTTTGGAAAGTTTTGACAAAGTTACAGGTTCGGAAAGTTTTAACATAAATTTCGAAAAAAAAAAATTCCAACTATGAATGCGGTTTAATTATTGAGATCGAGCCACGACTAAAACGCCTTTCCTTTTGAAAATCGGTTCAGTTTTGACAAAGTTATAGGTTCGGAAAGTTTTGACACAGTTAAAGGTTCGGAAAAAATTGACTAATTTATAGGTTCTTAAAGTTTTGACATGAATTTCGAAAAAAAAAACATTTGCAACTATGAATGCGGTTTAATTATTGAGATCGAGCCACGACTAAAACGCCTTTCCTTTTGAAAATCGGTTCAGTTTTCACAAAGTTATAGGTTCTGAAAGTTTTGACATATTTATAGGTTCGGAAAGATTTGACATGAATTTCAAAAAAAAAAAAACATTTGCAACTATGAATGCGGTTTAATTATTGAGATCGTGCCACGACTATAACGCCTTTCCTTTTGAAAATCGGTTCAGTTTTGACAAAGTTATAGGTTCGGAATGTTTTGACACAGTTAAAGGTTCGGAAAAAATTGACAAAGTTATAGGTTTGGAAAGTTTTGAAATGAATTTCGAAAAAAAATAACATTTCCAACTATGAATGCGGTTTAATAATTGAGATCGAGCCACGACTAAAATGCCTTTCCTTTTGAAAATCGGTTCAGTTTTGACAAAGTTATAGGTTCGGAAAGTTTTGACACAGTTAAAGGTTCGGAAAAAATTGACAAAGTTATAGGTTCGGAAAGTTTTGACATGAATTTCGAAAAAAAAACAAAATATTTGCAACTATGAATGCGGTTTAATTATTGAGATCGAGCAACGACTAAAACGCCTTTCCTTTTGAAAATCGGTTCAGTTTTGACAAAGTTATAGGTTCGGAAATTTTTGACAAAGTTATAGGCTCGGAAAGTTTTAACATAAATTTCGAAAAAAAAAACATTTCCAACTATGAATTCGGTTTAATTATTGAGATCGAGCCACGACTAAAACGCCTTTCCTTTTGAAAATCGGTTCAGTTTTGACAAAGTTATAGGTTCGGAAAGTTTTGACATAGTTATAGGTTCGGAAAGTTTTGACATAGTTATAGGTTCGGAAAGTTTTGACAAAGTTATAGGTTCGGAAAGTTTTAACATGAATTTCGAAAAAAAAACATTTCCTTTTATGAATGCGGTTTAATTATTGAGATCGAGCCACGACTAAAACGCCTTTCCTTTTGAAAATCGGTTCAGTTTTGACAAAGTTATAGGTTCTGAAAATTTTGACATATTTAAAGGTTCGGAAAGTTTTGACATGAATTTCGAAAAAAAAAAATTTGCAACTATGAATTCGGTTTAATTATTGAGATCGAGCCACGACTAAAACGCCTTTCCTTTTGAAAATCGGTTCAGTTTTGACAAAGTTATAGGTTCGGAAAGTTTTGACATAGTTATAGGTTTGGAAAGTTTTGACAAAGTTATATGCTCGGAAAGTTTTAACATGAATTTCGGAAAAAAACAACATTTCCAACAATGAATTCGGTTTAATTATTGAGATCGAGCCACGACTAAAACGCCTTTCCTTTTGAAAATCGGTTCAGTTTTGACAACGTTATAGGTTCGGAAAGTTTTGACAAAGTTATAGGTTCGGAAAGTTTTGACAAAGTTATAAGCTCGGAAAGTTTTAACATAAATTTCGAAAAAAAAAAACATTTCCAACTATGAATTCGGTTTAATTATTGAGATCGATCCACGACTAAAACGCCTTTCCTTTTGAAAATCGGTTCAGTTTTCACAAAGTTATAGGTTCTGAAAGTTTTGACATATTTATAGGTTCGGAAAGTTTTGACATGAATTTCAAAAAAAACAAGTAAGAATGCTCTAGTCGAGAAATCCCTACTAGACTATACCCTTAACCCTATAATTTACGCATACAGTCAGTGCTTGCAAGTATGTGTGAGTGTGTGTATGTATACGCGTATAGTGCATACCTTCTTAATTTCAATACTCCATATCTCCAGTGTTTCACAACCGATTTCAATAAAATTTTCACAGATTGTCTTTATTTAGTCTAATCTTTCAAACTGCATCAAAAAGTTTTCTATATTGAAGATTTTGTTGTTATCGATTACATGTGTATATCGGAAACGGGAAGAGTTATCGAAAATCGAAATCAAACCTGTACTGCCTAGGGATTAGGCGAGCTTATATGCCAAATCTGGAGTGTCTAGCTCTTATAGTCTCTGAGATCGACGCGTTCATACATACGGACGGACGGACGGACAGACGGACAGACGGACATGGCTATATCGACTCGGCTGTTGATGCTGATCAAGAATATATATACTTTATGGGGTCGGAGATGCTTCCTTCTGCCTGTTACATACTTTTGCACAAATCCATTATACCCTTTTTACCCATTTTCAATGGGTTAAGGGTATAAAAAGAACATTTGCAACTATGAATGCGGTTTAATTATTGAGATCGTGCCACGACTATAACGCCTTTCCTTTTGAAAATCGGTTCAGTTTTGACAAAGTTATAGGTTCGGAAAGTTTTGACATAGTTATAGATTCGGAAAGTTTTGACAAAGTTATAGGTTCTGAAAGTTTTAACATAAATTTCGAAAAAAAAAACATTTCCAACTATGAATGCGGTTTAATTATTGAGATCGAGCCACGACTAAAACGCCTTTCCTTTTGAAAATCGGTTCAGTTTTGACAAAGTTATAGGTTCGGAAAGGTTTGACATGAATTTCGAAAAAATAAAAACATTTCCAGCTATGAATGCGGTTTAATTATTGAGATCGAGCCACGACTAAAACGCCTTTCCTTTGGAAAATCGGTTCAGTTTTAACAAAGTTATAGGTTCGGAAAGTTTTCACACAGTTAAAGGTTCGGAAAAAATTGACAAAGTTATAGGTTCGGAAAGTTTTGACATGAATTTCGAAAAAAAAAACATTTCCAACTATGAATGCGGTTTAATTATTGAGATCGAGCCACGACTAAAACGCCTTTCCTTTTGAAAATCGGTTCAGTTTTGACAAAGTTATAGGTTCTGAAAGTTTTGACATAGTTATAGGTTTGGAAAGTTTTGACAAAGTTACAGGTTCGGAAAGTTTTAACATAAATTTCGAAAAAAAAAAAATTCCAACTATGAATGCGGTTTAATTATTGAGATCGAGCCACGACTAAAACGCCTTTCCTTTTGAAAATCGGTTCAGTTTTGACAAAGTTATAGGTTCGGAAAGTTTTGACACAGTTAAAGGTTCGGAAAAAATTGACTAATTTATAGGTTCTTAAAGTTTTGACATGAATTTCGAAAAAAAAACATTTGCAACTATGAATGCGGTTTAATTATTGAGATCGACCCACGACTAAAACGCCTTTCCTTTTGAAAATCGGTTCAGTTTTGACAAAGTTATAGGTTCGGAAAGTTTTGACATAGTTATTGGTTCGGAAAGTTTTGACAAAGTTATAGGTTCGGAAAGTTTTAACATAAATTTCGAAAAAAAAAAACATTTCCAACTATGAATGCGGTTTAATTATTGAGATCGAGCCACGACTAAAACGCCTTTCCTTTTGAAAATCGGTTCGGTTTTGACAAAGTTAGGGGTTCGGAAAGTTTTGACAAAGTTATAGGTTCGGAAAGTTTTGACAAAGTTTTAGGTTCGGAAAGTGTTAACATAAATTTCGAAAAAAAAACATTTCCAACTATGAATGCGGTTTAATTATTGAGATCGAGCCACGACTAAAACGCCTTTCACAAAGTTAGGGGTTCGGAAAGTTTTGACAAAGTTATAGGTTCGGAAAGTTTTGACAAAGTTTTAGGTTCGGAAAGTTTTAACATAAATTTCGAAAAAAAAACATTTCCAACCATGAATGCGGTTTAATTATTGAGATCGAGCCACGACTAAAACGCCTTTCCTTTTGAAAATCGGTTCAGTTTTGACAAAGTTATAGGTTCGGAATGTTTTGACACAGTTAAAGGTTCGGAAAAAATTGACAAAGTTATAGGCTCGGAAAGTTTTGACATGAATTTCGAAAAAAAAAACATTTGCAACTATGAATGAGGTTTAATTATTGAGATCGAGCCACGACTAAAACGCCTTTCCTTTTGAAAATCGGTTCAGTTTTGACAAAGTTATAGGTTCGGAAAGTTTTGACATAGTTATAGGTTTGGAAAGTTTTGACAAAGTTATAGGCTCGGAAAGTTTTAACATGAATTTCGAAAAAAAACAACATTTCCAACTATGAATTCGGTTTAATTATTGAGATCGAGCAACGACTAAAACGCCTTTCCTTTTGAAAATCGGTTAAGTTTTGACAAAGTTATAGGTTCGGAAAGTTTTGACATATTTATAGGTTCGGAAAGTTTTAACATGAATTTCGAAAAAAAAACAACATTTCGAACTATGAATGCGGTTTAATTATTGAGATCGAGCCACGACTAAAACGCCTTTCCTTTTGAAAATCGGTTCAGTTTTGACAAAGTTATAGGTTCGGAAAGTTTTGAAATAGTTATAGATTCGGAAAGTTTTGACAAAGTTATAGGTTCTGAAAGTTTTAACATAAATTTCGAAAAAAAACAACATTTCGAACTATGAATGCGATTTAATTATTGAGATCGAGCCACGACTAAAACGCCTTTCCTTTTGAAAATCGGTTCAGTTTTGACAAAGTTATAGGTTCGGAAAGTTTTGACACAGTTAAAGGTTCGGAAAAAATTGACAAAGTTATAGGTTCGGAAAGTTTTGACATGAATTTCGAAAAAAAAAAACATTTCCAACTATGAATGCGGTTTAATTATTGAGATCGAGCCACGACTAAAACGCCTTTCCTTTTGAAAATCGGTTCAGTTTTGACAAAGTTATAGGTTCTGAAAGTTTTGACATAGTTATAGGTTTGGAAAGTTTTGACAAAGTTACAGGTTCGGAAAGTTTTAACATAAATTTCGAAAAAAAAAAATTCCAACTATGAATGCGGTTTAATTATTGAGATCGAGCCACGACTAAAACGCCTTTCCTTTTGAAACTCGGTTCAGTTTTGACAAAGTTATAGGTTCGGAAAGTTTTGACACAGTTAAAGGTTCGGAAAAAATTGACTAATTTATAGGTTCTTAAAGTTTTGACATGAATTTCGAAAAAAAAAAACATTTGCAACTATGAATGCGGTTTAATTATTGAGATCGAGCCACGACTAAAACGCCTTTCCTTTTGAAAATCGGTTCAGTTTTCACAAAGTTATAGGTTCTGAAAGTTTTGACATATTTATAGGTTCGGAAAGTTTTGACATGAATTTCAAAAAAAAAAACATTTGCAACTATGAATGCGGTTTAATTATTGAGATCGTGCCACGACTATAACGCCTTTCCTTTTGAAAATCGGTTCAGTTTTGACAAAGTTATAGGTTCGGAATGTTTTGACACAGTTAAAGGTTCGGAAAAAATTGACAAAGTTATAGGTTTGGAAAGTTTTGAAATGAATTTCGAAAAAAAATAACATTTCCAACTATGAATGCGGTTTAATAATTGAGATCGAGCCACGACTAAAACGCATCTCCTTTTGAAAATCGGTTCAGTTTTGACAAAGTTATAGGTTCGGAAAGTTTTGACACAGTTAAAGGTTCGGAAAAAATTGACAAAGTTATAGGTTCGGAAAGTTTTGACATGAATTTCGAAAAAAAAAAATATTTGCAACTATGAATGCGGTTTAATTATTGAGATCGAGCAACGACTAAAACGCCTTTCCTTTTGAAAATCGGTTCAGTTTTGACAAAGTTATAGGTTCGGAAATTTTTGACAAAGTTATAGGCTCGGAAAGTTTTAACATAAATTTCGAAAAAAAAAACATTTCCAACTATGAATTCGGTTTAATTATTGAGATCGAGCCACGACTAAAATTTTTGACAAAGTTATAGGTTCGGAAAGTTTTGACATAGTTATAGGTTCGGAAAGTTTTGACAAAGTTTTAGGTTCGGAAAGTTTTAACATGAATTTCGAAAAAAAAACATTTCCTACTATGAATGCGGTTTAATTATTGAGATCGAGCCACGACTAAAACGCCTTTCCTTTTGAAAATCGGTTCAGTTTTGACAAAGTTATAGGTTCTGAAAATTTTGACATATTTAAAGGTTCGGAAAGTTTTGACATGAATTTCGAAAAAAAAAAATTTGCAACTATGAATTCGGTTTAATTATTGAGATCGAGCCACCACTAAAACGCCTTTCCTTTTGAAAATCGGTTCAGTTTTGACAAAGTTATAGGTTCGGAAAGTTTTGACATAGTTATAGGTTTGGAAAGTTTTGACAAAGTTATATGCTCGGAAAGTTTTAACATGAATTTCGGAAAAAAACAACATTTCCAACAATGAATTCGGTTTAATTATTGAGATCGAGCCACGACTAAAACGCCTTTCCTTTTGAAAATCGGTTCAGTTTTGACAAAGTTAAAGGTTCGGAAATTTTTGACATATTTATAGGTTCGGAAAGTTTTAACATGAATTTCGAAATAAAACAACATTTCCAACTATGAATGCGGTTTAATTATTGAGATCGAGCCACGACTAAAACGCCTTTCCTTTTGAAAATCGGTTCAGTTTTGACAAAGTTATAGGTTCGGAAAGGTTTGACATGAATTTCGAAAAAATAAAAACATTTCCAACTATGAATGCGGTTTAGTTATTGAGATCGAGGCACGACTAAAACGCCTTTCCTTTTGAAAATCGGTTAAGTTTTGACAAAGTTATAGGTTCGGAAAGTTTTGACATATTTATAGGTTCGGAAAGTTTTAACATGAATTTCGAAAAAAAAACAACATTTCGAACTATGAATGCGGTTTAATTATTGAGATCGAGCCACGACTAAAACGCCTTTCCTTTTGAAAATCGGTTCAGTTTTGACAAAGTTATAGGTTCGGAAAGTTTTGAAATAGTTATAGATTCGGAAAGTTTTGACAAAGTTATAGGTTCTGAAAGTTTTAACATAAATTTCGAAAAAAAACAACATTTCGAACTATGAATGCGATTTAATTATTGAGATCGAGCCACGACTAAAACGCCTTTCCTTTTGAAAATCGGTTCAGTTTTGACAAAGTTATAGGTTCGGAAAGTTTTGACACAGTTAAAGGTTCGGAAAAAATTGACAAAGTTATAGGTTCGGAAAGTTTTGACATGAATTTCGAAAAAAAAAACATTTCCAACTATGAATGCGGTTTAATTATTGAGATCGAGCCACGACTAAAACGCCTTTCCTTTTGAAAATCGGTTCAGTTTTGACAAAGTTATAGGTTCTGAAAGTTTTGACATAGTTATAGGTTTGGAAAGTTTTGACAAAGTTACAGGTTCGGAAAGTTTTAACATAAATTTCGAAAAAAAAAAATTCCAACTATGAATGCGGTTTAATTATTGAGATCGAGCCACGACTAAAACGCCTTTCCTTTTGAAACTCGGTTCAGTTTTGACAAAGTTATAGGTTCGGAAAGTTTTGACACAGTTAAAGGTTCGGAAAAAATTGACTAATTTATAGGTTCTTAAAGTTTTGACATGAATTTCGAAAAAAAAAACATTTGCAACTATGAATGCGGTTTAATTATTGAGATCGAGCCACGACTAAAACGCCTTTCCTTTTGAAAATCGGTTCAGTTTTCACAAAGTTATAGGTTCTGAAAGTTTTGACATATTTATAGGTTCGGAAAGTTTTGACATGAATTTCAAAAAAAAAAAAACATTTGCAACTATGAATGCGGTTTAATTATTGAGATCGTGCCACGACTATAACGCCTTTCCTTTTGAAAATCGGTTCAGTTTTGACAAAGTTATAGGTTCGGAATGTTTTGACACAGTTAAAGGTTCGGAAAAAATTGACAAAGTTATAGGTTTGGAAAGTTTTGAAATGAATTTCGAAAAAAAATAACATTTCCAACTATGAATGCGGTTTAATAATTGAGATCGAGCCACGACTAAAACGCATCTCCTTTTGAAAATCGGTTCAGTTTTGACAAAGTTATAGGTTCGGAAAGTTTTGACACAGTTAAAGGTTCGGAAAAAATTGACAAAGTTATAGGTTCGGAAAGTTTTGACATGAATTTCGAAAAAAAAAAAATATTTGCAACTATGAATGCGGTTTAATTATTGAGATCGAGCAACGACTAAAACGCCTTTCCTTTTGAAAATCGGTTCAGTTTTGACAAAGTTATAGGTTCGGAAATTTTTGACAAAGTTATAGGCTCGGAAAGTTTTAACATAAATTTCGAAAAAAAAAACATTTCCAACTATGAATTCGGTTTAATTATTGAGATCGAGCCACGACTAAAATTTTTGACAAAGTTATAGGTTCGGAAAGTTTTGACATAGTTATAGGTTCGGAAAGTTTTGACAAAGTTATAGGTTCGGAAAGTTTTAACATGAATTTCGAAAAAAAAACATTTCCTACTATGAATGCGGTTTAATTATTGAGATCGAGCCACGACTAAAACGCCTTTCCTTTTGAAAATCGGTTCAGTTTTGACAAAGTTATAGGTTCTGAAAATTTTGACATATTTAAAGGTTCGGAAAGTTTTGACATGAATTTCGAAAAAAAAAAATTTGCAACTATGAATTCGGTTTAATTATTGAGATCGAGCCACCACTAAAACGCCTTTCCTTTTGAAAATCGGTTCAGTTTTGACAAAGTTATAGGTTCGGAAAGTTTTGACATAGTTATAGGTTTGGAAAGTTTTGACAAAGTTATATGCTCGGAAAGTTTTAACATGAATTTCGGAAAAAAACAACATTTCCAACAATGAATTCGGTTTAATTATTGAGATCGAGCCACGACTAAAACGCCTTTCCTTTTGAAAATCGGTTCAGTTTTGACAAAGTTAAAGGTTCGGAAATTTTTGACATATTTATAGGTTCGGAAAGTTTTAACATGAATTTCGAAATAAAACAACATTTCCAACTATGAATGCGGTTTAATTATTGAGATCGAGCCACGACTAAAACGCCTTTCCTTTTGAAAATCGGTTCAGTTTTGACAAAGTTATAGGTTCGGAAAGGTTTGACATGAATTTCGAAAAAATAAAAACATTTCCAACTATGAATGCGGTTTAGTTATTGAGATCGAGGCACGACTAAAACGCCTTTCCTTTTGAAAATCGGTTCAGTTTTGACAAAGTTAGGGGTTCGGAAAGTTTTGACAAAGTTATAGGTTCGGAAAGTTTTGACAAAGTTATAAGCTCGGAAAGTTTTAACATAAATTTCGAAAAAAAATAAACATTTCCAACTATGAATTCGGTTTAATTATTGAGATCGAGCCACGACTAAAACGCCTTTCCTTTTGAAAATCGGTTCAGTTTTCACAAAGTTATAGGTTCTGAAAGTTTTGACATATTTATAGGTTCGGAAAGTTTTGACATGAATTTAAAAAAAAAAAGAACATTTGCAACTATGAATGCGGTTTAATTATTGAGATCGTGCCACGACTATAACGCATTTCCTTTTGAAAATCGGTTCAGTTTTGACAAAGTTATAGGTTCGGAAAGTTTTGACATAGTTATAGATTCGGAAAGTTTTGACAAAGTTATAGGTTCTGAAAGTTTTAACATAAATTTCGAAAAAAAAAACATTTCCAACTATGAATGCGGTTTAATTATTGAGATCGAGCCACGACTAAAACGCCTTTCCTTTTGAAAATCGGTTCGGTTTTGACAAAGTAAGGGGTTCGGAAAGTTTTGACAAAGTTATAGGTTCGGAAAGTTTTGACAAAGTTTTAGGTTCGGAAAGTGTTAACATAAATTTCGAAAAAAAAACATTTCCAACTATGAATGCGGTTTAATTATTGAGATCAAGCCACGACTAAAACGCCTTTCCTTTTGAAAATTGGTTCAGTTTTGACAAAGTTATAGGTTTGGAATGTTTTGACACAGTTAAAGGTTCGGTAAAAATTGACAAAGTTATAGGTTCGGAAAGTTTTGAAATGAATTTCGAAAAAAATTAATATTTCCAACTATGAATGCGGTTTAATTATTGAGATCGAGCCACGACTAAAACGCCTTTCCTTTTGAAAATCGGTTCAGTTTTGACAAAGTTATATGTTCTGAAAATTTTGACATATTTATAGGTTCGGAAAGTTTTGACATGAATTTCGAAAAAAAAAAATTTGCTACTATGAATTCGGTTTATTGGTTCGAAAAGTTTTGACATAGTTATAGGTTTGGAAAGTTTTGACACAGTTATAGGCTCGGAAAGTTTTAACATGAATTTCGAAAAAAAACAACATTTCCAACTATGAATTCGGTTTAATTATTGAGATCGAGCCACGACTAAAACGCCTTTCTTTTTGAAAATCGGTTCAGTTTTGACAAAGTTATAGGTTCGGAAAGTTTTGATATATTTATAGGTTCGGAAAGTTTTAACATGAATTTCGAAAAAAAACAACATTTCCAACTATGAATACGGTTTAATTATTAAGATCGAGCCACGAGTAAAACGCCTTTCCTTTTGAAAATCGGTTCAGTTTTGACAAAGTTATAGGTTCGGAAAGTTTTGACATAGTTATAGGTTTGGAAAGTTTTAACAAAGTTATAGGCTCGGAAAGTTTTAACATGAATTTCGAAAAAAAACAACATTTCCAACTATGAATTCGGTTTAATTATTGAGATCGAGCCACGACTAAAACGCCTTTCCTTTTGAAAATCGGTTCAGTTTTGACAAAGTTATAGGGTCGGAAAGTTTTGACAAAGTTATAAGCTCGGAAAGTTTTAATATAAATTTCGAAAAAAAAAACATTTCCAACTATGAATTCGGTTTAATTATTGAGATCGAGCCACGACTAAAACGCCTTTCCTTTTGAAAATCGGTTCAGTTTTCACAAAGTTATAGGTTCTGAAAGTTTTGACATATTTATAGGTTCGGAAAGTTTTGACATAGTTATAGGTTCGGAAAGTTTTGACATATTTATAGGTTCGGAAAGTTTTGACATGAATTTCAAAAAAAAAAAAACATTTGCAACTATGAATGCGGTTTAATTATTGAGATCGTGCCACGACTAAAACGCATCTCCTTTTAAAAATCGGTTCAGTTTTGACAAAGTTATAGGTTCGGAAAGTTTTGACACAGTAAAAGGTTCGGAAAAAATTGACAAAGTTATAGGTTCGGAAAGTTTTGACACAGTTAAAGGTTCGGAAAAAATTGACAAAGTTATAGGTTTGGAAAGTTTTGAAATGAATTTCGAAAAAAAATAACATTTCCAACTATGAATGCGGTTTAATAATTGAGATCGAGCCACGACTAAAACGCATCTCCTTTTAAAAATCGGTTCAGTTTTGACAAAGTTATAGGTTCGGAAAGTTTTGACACAGTAAAAGGTTCGGAAAAAATTGACAAAGTTATAGGTTCGGAAAGTTTTGACATGAATTTCGAAAAAAAAAAATATTTGCAACTATGAATGCGGTTTAATTATTGAGATCGAGCAACGACTAAAACGCCTTTCCTTTTGAAAATCGGTTCAGTTTTGACAAAGTTATAGGTTCGGAAATTTTTGACAAAGTTATAGGCTCGGAAAGTTTTAAAATAAATTTCGAAAAAAAAAACATTTCCAACTATGAATTCGGTTTAATTATTGAGATCGAGCCACGACTAAAACGCCTTTCCTTTTGAAAATCGGTTCAGTTTTGACAAAGTTATAGGTTCGGAAAGTTTTGACAAAGTTATAGGTTCGGAAAGTTTTGACATAGTTATAGGTTCGGAAAGTTTTGACAAAGTTATAGGTTCGGAAAGTTTTAACATGAATTTCGAAAAAAAAACATTTCCTACTATGAATGCGGTTTAATTATTGAGATCGAGCCACGACTAAAACGCCTTTCCTTTTGAAAATCGGTTCAGTTTTGACAAAGTTATAGGTTCTGAAAATTTTGACATATTTAAAGGTTCGGAAAGTTTTGACATGAATTTCGAAAAAAAAAATTTGCAACTATGAATTCGGTTTAATTATTGAGATCGAGCCACCACTAAAACGCCTTTCCTTTTGAAAATCGGTTCAGTTTTGACAAAGTTATAGGTTCGGAAAGTTTTGACATAGTTATAGGTTTGGAAAGTTTTGACAAAGTTATAAGCTCGGAAAGTTTTAATATAAATTTCGAAAAAAAAAACATTTCCAACTATGAATTCGGTTTAATTATTGAGATCGAGCCACGACTAAAACGCCTTTCCTTTTGAAAATCGGTTCAGTTTTCACAAAGTTATAGGTTCTGAAAGTTTTGACATATTTATAGGTTCGGAAAGTTTTGACATAGTTATAGGTTCGGAAAGTTTTGACATATTTATAGGTTCGGAAAGTTTTGACATGAATTTCGAAAAAAAAAAATTTGCAACTATGAATTCGGTTTATTGGTTCGAAAAGTTTTGACATAGTTATAGGTTTGGAAAGTTTTGACACAGTTATAGGCTCGGAAAGTTTTAACATGAATTTCGAAAAAAAACAACATTTCCAACTATGAATTCGGTTTAATTATTGAGATCGAGCCACGACTAAAACGCCTTTCTTTTTGAAAATCGGTTCAGTTTTGACAAAGTTATAGGTTCGGAAAGTTTTGACATATTTATAGGTTCGGAAAGTTTTAACATGAATTTCGAAAAAAAACAACATTTCCAACTATGAATACGGTTTAATTATTAAGATCGAGCCACGAGTAAAACGCCTTTCCTTTTGAAAATCGGTTCAGTTTTGACAAAGTTATAGGTTCGGAAAGTTTTGACATAGTTATAGGTTTGGAAAGTTTTAACAAAGTTATAGGCTCGGAAAGTTTTAACATGAATTTCGAAAAAAAACAACATTTCCAACTATGAATTCGGTTTAATTATTGAGATCGAGCCACGACTAAAACGCCTTTCCTTTTGAAAATCGGTTCAGTTTTGACAAAGTTATAGGGTCGGAAAGTTTTGACAAAGTTATAAGCTCGGAAAGTTTTAATATAAATTTCGAAAAAAAAAACATTTCCAACTATGAATTCGGTTTAATTATTGAGATCGAGCCACGACTAAAACGCCTTTCCTTTTGAAAATCGGTTCAGTTTTCACAAAGTTATAGGTTCTGAAAGTTTTGACATATTTATAGGTTCGGAAAGTTTTGACATAGTTATAGGTTCGGAAAGTTTTGACATATTTATAGGTTCGGAAAGTTTTGACATGAATTTCAAAAAAAAAAACATTTGCAACTATGAATGCGGTTTAATTATTGAGATCGTGCCACGACTAAAACGCCTTTCCTTTTGAAAATCGGTTCAGTTTTCACAAAGTTATGGGTTCTGAAAGTTTTGACATATTTATAGGTTCGGAAAGTTTTGACATGAATTTCAAAAAAAAAAACATTTGCAACTATGAATGCGGTTTAATTATTGAGATCGAGCCACGACTAAAACGCCTTTCCTTTTGAAAATCGGTTCAGTTTTCACAAAGTTATAGGTTCTGAAAGTTTTGACATATTTATAGGTTCGGAAAGTTTTGACATGAATTTCAAAAAAAAAAAAACATTTGCAACTATGAATGCGGTTTAATTATTGAGATCGTGCCACGACTATAACGCCTTTCCTTTTGAAAATCGGTTCAGTTTTGACAAAGTTATAGGTTCGGAATGTTTTGACACAGTTAAAGGTTCGGAAAAAATTGACAAAGTTATAGGTTTGGAAAGTTTTGAAATGAATTTCGAAAAAAAATAACATTTCCAACTATGAATGCGGTTTAATAATTGAGATCGAGCCACGACTAAAACGCATCTCCTTTTAAAAATCGGTTCAGTTTTGACAAAGTTATAGGTTCGGAAAGTTTTGACACAGTAAAAGGTTCGGAAAAAATTGACAAAGTTATAGGTTCGGAAAGTTTTGACATGAATTTCGAAAAAAAAAAAATATTTGCAACTATGAATGCGGTTTAATTATTGAGATCGAGCAACGACTAAAACGCCTTTCCTTTTGAAAATCGGTTCAGTTTTGACAAAGTTATAGGTTCGGAAATTTTTGACAAAGTTATAGGCTCGGAAAGTTTTAAAATAAATTTCGAAAAAAAAAACATTTCCAACTATGAATTCGGTTTAATTATTGAGATCGAGCCACGACTAAAACGCCTTTCCTTTTGAAAATCGGTTCAGTTTTGACAAAGTTATAGGTTCGGAAAGTTTTGACAAAGTTATAGGTTCGGAAAGTTTTGACATAGTTATAGGTTCGGAAAGTTTTGACAAAGTTATAGGTTCGGAAAGTTTTAACATGAATTTCGAAAAAAAAACATTTCCTACTATGAATGCGGTTTAATTATTGAGATCGAGCCACGACTAAAACGCCTTTCCTTTTGAAAATCGGTTCAGTTTTGACAAAGTTATAGGTTCTGAAAATTTTGACATATTTAAAGGTTCGGAAAGTTTTGACATGAATTTCGAAAAAAAAAAATTTGCAACTATGAATTCGGTTTAATTATTGAGATCGAGCCACCACTAAAACGCCTTTCCTTTTGAAAATCGGTTCAGTTTTGACAAAGTTATAGGTTCGGAAAGTTTTGACATAGTTATAGGTTTGGAAAGTTTTGACAAAGTTATATGCTCGGAAAGTTTTAACATGAATTTCGGAAAAAAACAACATTTCCAACAATGAATTCGGTTTAATTATTGAGATCGAGCCACGACTAAAACGCCTTTCCTTTTGAAAATCGGTTCAGTTTTGACAAAGTTAAAGGTTCGGAAATTTTTGACATATTTATAGGTTCGGAAAGTTTTAACATGAATTTCGAAATAAAACAACATTTCCAACTATGAATGCGGTTTAATTATTGAGATCGAGCCACGACTAAAACGCCTTTCCTTTTGAAAATCGGTTCAGTTTTGACAAAGTTATAGGTTCGGAAAGGTTTGACATGAATTTCGAAAAAATAAAAACATTTCCAACTATGAATGCGGTTTAGTTATTGAGATCGAGGCACGACTAAAACGCCTTTCCTTTTGAAAATCGGTTCAGTTTTGACAAAGTTAGGGGTTCGGAAAGTTTTGACAAAGTTATAGGTTCGGAAAGTTTTGACAAAGTTATAAGCTCGGAAAGTTTTAACATAAATTTCGAAAAAAAAAAACATTTCCAACTATGAATTCGGTTTAATTATTGAGATCGAGCCACGACTAAAACGCCTTTCCTTTTGAAAATCGGTTCAGTTTTCACAAAGTTATAGGTTCTGAAAGTTTTGACATATTTATAGGTTCGGAAAGTTTTGACATGAATTTAAAAAAAAAAGAACATTTGCAACTATGAATGCGGTTTAATTATTGAGATCGTGCCACGACTATAACGCATTTCCTTTTGAAAATCGGTTCAGTTTTGACAAAGTTATAGGTTCGGAAAGTTTTGACATAGTTATAGATTCGGAAAGTTTTGACAAAGTTATAGGTTCTGAAAGTTTTAACATAAATTTCGAAAAAAAAAACATTTCCAACTATGAATGCGGTTTAATTATTGAGATCGAGCCACGACTAAAACGCCTTTCCTTTTGAAAATCGGTTCGGTTTTGACAAAGTTAGGGGTTCGGAAAGTTTTGACAAAGTTATAGGTTCGGAAAGTTTTGACAAAGTTTTAGGCTCGGAAAGTTTTAAAATAAATTTCGAAAAAAAAAAACATTTCCAACTATGAATTCGGTTTAATTATTGAGATCGAGCCACGACTAAAACGCCTTTCCTTTTGAAAATCGGTTCAGTTTTGACAAAGTTATAGGTTCGGAAAGTTTTGACAAAGTTATAGGTTCGGAAAGTTTTGACATAGTTATAGGTTCGGAAAGTTTTGACAAAGTTATAGGTTCGGAAAGTTTTAACATGAATTTCGAAAAAAAAACATTTCCTACTATGAATGCGGTTTAATTATTGAGATCGAGCCACGACTAAAACGCCTTTCCTTTTGAAAATCGGTTCAGTTTTGACAAAGTTATAGGTTCTGAAAATTTTGACATATTTAAAGGTTCGGAAAGTTTTGACATGAATTTCGAAAAAAAAAAATTTGCAACTATGAATTCGGTTTAATTATTGAGATCGAGCCACCACTAAAACGCCTTTCCTTTTGAAAATCGGTTCAGTTTTGACAAAGTTATAGGTTCGGAAAGTTTTGACATAGTTATAGGTTTGGAAAGTTTTGACAAAGTTATATGCTCGGAAAGTTTTAACATGAATTTCGGAAAAAAACAACATTTCCAACAATGAATTCGGTTTAATTATTGAGATCGAGCCACGACTAAAACGCCTTTCCTTTTGAAAATCGGTTCAGTTTTGACAAAGTTAAAGGTTCGGAAATTTTTGACATATTTATAGGTTCGGAAAGTTTTAACATGAATTTCGAAATAAAACAACATTTCCAACTATGAATGCGGTTTAATTATTGAGATCGAGCCACGACTAAAACGCCTTTCCTTTTGAAAATCGGTTCAGTTTTGACAAAGTTATAGGTTCGGAAAGGTTTGACATGAATTTCGAAAAAATAAAAACATTTCCAACTATGAATGCGGTTTAGTTATTGAGATCGAGGCACGACTAAAACGCCTTTCCTTTTGAAAATCGGTTCAGTTTTGACAAAGTTAGGGGTTCGGAAAGTTTTGACAAAGTTATAGGTTCGGAAAGTTTTGACAAAGTTATAAGCTCGGAAAGTTTTAACATAAATTTCGAAAAAAAAAAACATTTCCAACTATGAATTCGGTTTAATTATTGAGATCGAGCCACGACTAAAACGCCTTTCCTTTTGAAAATCGGTTCAGTTTTCACAAAGTTATAGGTTCTGAAAGTTTTGACATATTTATAGGTTCGGAAAGTTTTGACATGAATTTAAAAAAAAAAAGAACATTTGCAACTATGAATGCGGTTTAATTATTGAGATCGTGCCACGACTATAACGCATTTCCTTTTGAAAATCGGTTCAGTTTTGACAAAGTTATAGGTTCGGAAAGTTTTGACATAGTTATAGATTCGGAAAGTTTTGACAAAGTTATAGGTTCTGAAAGTTTTAACATAAATTTCGAAAAAAAAACATTTCCAACTATGAATGCGGTTTAATTATTGAGATCGAGCCACGACTAAAACGCCTTTCCTTTTGAAAATCGGTTCGGTTTTGACAAAGTTAGGGGTTCGGAAAGTTTTGACAAAGTTATAGGTTCGGAAAGTTTTGACAAAGTTTTAGGTTCGGAAAGTGTTAACATAAATTTCGAAAAAAAAACATTTCCAACTATGAATGCGGTTTAATTATTGAGATCGAGCCACGACTAAAACGCCTTTCCTTTTGAAAATCGGTTCAGTTTTGACAAAGTTATAGGTTTGGAATGTTTTGACACAGTTAAAGGTTCGGTAAAAATTGACAAAGTTATAGGTTCGGAAAGTTTTGAAATGAATTTCGAAAAAAAATAATATTTCCAACTATGAATGCGGTTTAATTATTGAGATCGAGCCACGACTAAAACGCCTTTCCTTTTGAAAATCGGTTCAGTTTTGACAAAGTTATATGTTCTGAAAATTTTGACATATTTATAGGTTCGGAAAGTTTTGACATGAATTTCGAAAAAAAAAATTTGCAACTATGAATTCGGTTTATAGGTTCGAAAAGTTTTGACATAGTTATAGGTTTGGAAAGTTTTGACACAGTTATAGGCTCGGAAAGTTTTAACATGAATTTCGAAAAAAAACAACATTTCCAACTATGAATTCGGTTTAATTATTGAGATCGAGCCACGACTAAAACGCCTTTCTTTTTGAAAATCGGTTCAGTTTTGACAAAGTTATAGGTTCGGAAAGTTTTGACATATTTATAGGTTCGGAAAGTTTTAACATGAATTTCGAAAAAAAACAACATTTCCAACTATGAATGCGGTTTAATTATTAAGATCGAGCCACGACTAAAACGCCTTTCCTTTTGAAAATCGGTTCAGTTTTGACAAAGTTATAGGTTCGGAAAGTTTTGACATAGTTATAGGTTTGGAAAGTTTTAACAAAGTTATAGGCTCGGAAAGTTTTAACATGAATTTCGAAAAAAAACAACATTTCCAACTATGAATTCGGTTTAATTATTGAGATCGAGCCACGACTAAAACGCCTTTCCTTTTGAAAATCGGTTCAGTTTTGACAAAGTTATAGGGTCGGAAAGTTTTGACAAAGTTATAAGCTCGGAAAGTTTTAATATAAATTTCGAAAAAAAAAACATTTCCAACTATGAATTCGGTTTAATTATTGAGATCGAGCCACGACTAAAACGCCTTTCCTTTTGAAAATCGGTTCAATTTTCACAAAGTTATAGGTTCTGAAAGTTTTGACATATTTATAGGTTCGGAAAGTTTTGACATAGTTATAGGTTCGGAAAGTTTTGACATATTTATAGGTTCGGAAAGTTTTAACATGAATTTCGAAAAAAAACAACATTTCCAACTATGAATGCGGTTTAATTATTAAGATCGAGCCACGACTAAAACGCATTTCCTTTTAAAAATCGGTTCAGTTTTGACAAAGTTATAGGTTCGAAAAGTTTTGACATAGTTATAGATTCGGAAAGTTTTGACAAAGTTATAGGTTCTGAAAGTTTTAACATAAATTTCGAAAAAAAAAAACATTTCCAACTATGAATGCGGTTTAATTATTGAGATCGAGCCACGACTAAAACGCCTTTCCTTTTGAAAATCGGTTCAGTTTTGACAAAGTTATAGGTTCGGAAAGTTTTGACACAGTTAAAGGTTCGGAAAAAATTGACAAAGTTATAGGTTCGGAAAGTTTTGACATGAATTTCGAAAAAATAAAAACATTTCCAACTATGAATGCGGTTTAGTTATTGAGATCGAGCCACGACTAAAACGCCTTTCCTTTTGAAAATCGGTTCAGTTTTCACAAAGTTAGGGGTTCGGAAAGTTTTGACAAAGTTATAGGTTCGGAAAGTTTTGACAAAGTTTTAGGTTCGGAAAGTTTTAACATAAATTTCGAAAAAAAAACATTTCCAACCATGAATGCGGTTTAATTATTGAGATCGAGCCACGACTAAAACGCCTTTCCTTTTGAAAATCGGTTCAGTTTTGACAAAGTTATAGGTTCGGAATGTTTTGACACAGTTAAAGGTTCGGAAAAAATTGACAAAGTTATAGGTTCGGAAAGTTTTGAAATGAATTTCGAAAAAAAATAACATTTGCAACTATGAATGCGGTTTAATAATTGAGATCGAGCCACGACTAAAACGCATTTCCTTTTGAAAATCGGTTCAGTTTTGACAAAGTTATAGGTTCGGAAAGTTTTGACACAGTTAAAGGTTCGGAAAAAATTGACAAAGTTATAGGTTCGGAAAGTTTTGACATGAATTTCGAAAAAAAAAACATTTGCAACTATGAATGAGGTTTAATTATTGAGATCGAGCCACGACTAAAACGCCTTTCCTTTGGAAAATCGGTTCAGTTTTAACAAAGTTATAGGTTCGGAAAGTTTTGACATAGTTATAGGTTCGGAAAGTTTTGACAAAGTTATAGGTTCGGAAAGTGTTAACATGAATTTCGAAAAAAAAAACATTTCCAACTATGAATGCGGTTTAATTATTGAGATCGAGCCACGACTAAAACGCCTTTCCTTTTGAAAATCGGTTAAGTTTTGACAAAGTTATAGGTTCTGAAAATGTTGACATATTTATAGGTTCGGAAAGTTTTGACATGAATTTCGAAAAAAAATAAATTGCAACTATGAATTCGGTTTAATTATTGAGATCGAGCCACGACTAAAACGCCTTTCCTTTTGAAAATCGGTTCAGTTTTGACAAAGTTATAGGTTCGGAAAGTTTTGACATAGTTATAGGTTTGGAAAGTTTTGACAAAGTTATAGGCTCGGAAAGTTTTAACATGAATTTCGAAAAAAAACAACATTTCCAACTATGAATTCGGTTTAATTATTGAGATCGAGCCACGACTAAAACGCCTTTCCTTTTGAAAATCGGTTAAGTTTTGACAAAGTTATAGGTTCGGAAAGTTTTGACATATTTATAGGTTCGGAAAGTTTTAACATGAATTTCGAAAAAAAACAACATTTCGAACTATGAATGCGGTTTAATTATTGAGATCGAGCCACGACTAAAACGCCTTTCCTTTTGAAAATCGGTTCAGTTTTGACAAAGTTATAGGTTCGGAAAGTTTTGAACTAGTTATAGATTCGGAAAGTTTTGACAAAGTTATAGGTTCTGAAAGTTTTAACATAAATTTCGAAAAAAAACAACATTTCGAACTATGAATGCGATTTAATTATTGAGATCGAGCCACGACTAAAACGCCTTTCCTTTTGAAAATCGGTTCAGTTTTGACAAAGTTATAGGTTTGGAAACTTTTGACACAGTTAAAGGTTCGGAAAAAATTGACAAAGTTATAGGTTCGGAAAGTTTTGACATGAATTTCGAAAAAAAAAACATTTCCAACTATGAATGCGGTTTAATTATTGAGATCGAGCCACGACTAAAACGCCTTTCCTTTTGAAAATCGGTTCAGTTTTGACAAAGTTATAGGTTCTGAAAGTTTTGACATAGTTATAGGTTTGGAAAGTTTTGACAAAGTTACAGGTTCGGAAAGTTTTAACAAAAATTTCGAAAAAAAAAAATTCCAACTATGAATGCGGTTTAATTATTGAGATCGAGCCACGACTAAAACGCCTTTCCTTTTGAAACTCGGTTCAGTTTTGACAAAGTTATAGGTTCGGAAAGTTTTGACACAGTTAAAGGTTCGGAAAAAATTGACTAATTTATAGGTTCTTAAAGTTTTGACATGAATTTCGAAAAAAAAAACATTTGCAACTATGAATGCGGTTTAATTATTGAGATCGAGCCACGACTAAAACGCCTTTCCTTTTGAAAATCGGTTCAGTTTTCACAAAGTTAGGGGTTCGGAAAGTTTTGACAAAGGTTTAGGTTCGGAAAGTTTTGACAAAGTTATAAGCTCGGAAAGTTTTAACATAAATTTCGAAAAAAAAAAACATTTCCAACTATGAATTCGGTTTAATTATTGAGATCGAGCCACGACTAAAACGCCTTTCCTTTTGAAAATCGGTTCAGTTTTCACAAAGTTATAGGTTCTGAAAGTTTTGACATATTTATAGGTTCGGAAAGTTTTGACATGAATTTAAAAAAAAAAGAACATTTGCAACTATGAATGCGGTTTAATTATTGAGATCGTGCCACGACTATAACGCATTTCCTTTTGAAAATCGGTTCAGTTTTGACAAAGTTATAGGTTCGGAAAGTTTTGACATAGTTATAGATTCGGAAAGTTTTGACAAAGTTATAGGTTCGGAAAGTTTTAACATAAATTTCGAAAAAAAAACATTTCCAACTATGAATGCGGTTTAATTATTGAGATCGAGCCACGACTAAAACGCCTTTCCTTTTGAAAATCGGTTCAGTTTTGACAAAGTTATAGGTTTGGAATGTTTTGACACAGTTAAAGGTTCGGTAAAAATTGACAAAGTTATAGGTTCGGAAAGTTTTGAAATGAATTTCGAAAAAAAATAATATATCCAACTATGAATGGGGTTTAATTATTGAGATCGAGCCACGACTAAAACGCCTTTCCTTTTGAAAATCGGTTCAGTTTTGACAAAGTTATATGTTCTGAAAATTTTGACATATTTATAGGTTCGGAAAGTTTTGACATGAATTTCGAGAAAAAAAAAAATTTGCAACTATGAATTCGGTTTATAGGTTCGGAAAGTTTTGACATAGTTATAGGTTTGGAAAGTTTTGACAAAGTTATAGGCTCGGAAAGTTTTAACATGAATTTCGAAAAAAACAACATTTCCAACTATGAATTCGGTTTAATTATTGAGATCGAGCCACGACTAAAACGTCTTTCTTTTTGAAAATCGGTTCAGTTTTGACAAAGTTGTAGGTTCGGAAAGTTTTGACATATTTATAGGTTCGGAAAGTTTTAACATGAATTTCGAAAAAAAACAACATTTCCAACTATGAATGCGGTTTAATTATTAAGATCGAGCCACGACGAAAACGCCTTTCCTTTTGAAAATCGGTTCAGTTTTGACAAAGTTATAGGTTCGGAAAGTTTTGACATAGTTATAGGTTTGGAAAGTTTTAACAAAGTTATAGGCTCGGAATGTTTTAACATGAATTTCGAAAAAAACAACATTTCCAACTATGAATTCGGTTTAATTATTGAGATCGAGCCACGACTAAAACGTCTTTCTTTTTGAAAATCGGTTCAGTTTTGACAAAGTTATAGGTTCGGAAAGTTTTGACATATTTATAGGTTCGGAAAGTTTTAACATGAATTTCGAAAAAAAACAACATTTCCAACTATGAATGCGGTTTAATTATTAAGATCGAGCCACGACTAAAACGTCTTTCTTTTTGAAAATCGGTTCAGTTTTGACAAAGTTATAGGTTCGGAAAGTTTTGACATAGTTATAGGTTCGGAAAGTTTTGACAAAGTTATAGGTTCGGAAAGTTTTGACAAAGTTATAGGTTCGGAAAGTTTTGACAAAGTTATAGGTTCGGAAAGTTTTAACATGAATTTCGAAAAAAAAACATTTCCTACTATGAATGCGGTTTAATTATTGAGATCGAGCCACGACTAAAACGCCTTTCCTTTTGAAAATCGGTTCAGTTTTGACAAAGTTATAGGTTCTGAAAATTTTGACATATTTAAAGGTTCGGAAAGTTTTGACATGAATTTCGAAAAAAAAAAACTTGCAACTATGAATTCGGTTTAATTATTGAGATCGAGCCACCACTAAAACGCCTTTCCTTTTGAAAATCGGTTCAGTTTTGACAAAGTTATAGGTTCGGAAAGTTTTGACATAGTTATAGGTTTGGAAAGTTTTGACAAAGTTATATGCTCGGAAAGTTTTAACATGAATTTCGGAAAAAAACAACATTTCCAACAATGAATTCGGTTTAATTATTGAGATCGAGCCACGACTAAAACGCCTTTCCTTTTGAAAATCGGTTCAGTTTTGACAAAGTTAAAGGATCGGAAATTTTTGACATATTTATAGGTTCGGAAAGTTTTAACATGAATTTCGAGAAAAAAAAAAATTTGCAACTATGAATTCGGTTTAGAGGTTCGGAAAGTTTTGACATAGTTATAGGTTTGGAAAGTTTTGACAAAGTTATAGGCTCGGAAAGTTTTAACATGAATTTCGAAAAAAAACAACATTTCCAACTATGAATTCGGTTTAATTATTGAGATCGAGCCACGACTAAAACGTCTTTCTTTTTGAAAATCGGTTCAGTTTTGACAAAGTTATAGGTTCGGAAAGTTTTGACATATTTATAGGTTCGGAAAAGTTTTAACATGAATTTCGAAAAAAAACAACATTTCCAACTATGAATGCGGTTTAATTATTAAGATCGAGCCACGACTAAAACGCCTTTCCTTTTGAAAATCGGTTCAGTTTTGACAAAGTTATAGGTTCGGAAAGTTTTGACATAGTTATAGGTTTGGAAAGTTTTAACAAAGTTATAGGCTCGGAAAGTTTTAACATGAATTTCGAAAAAAAACAACATTTCCAACTATGAATTCGGTTTAATTATTGAGATCGAGCCACGACTAAAACGCCTTTCCTTTTGAAAATCGGTTCAGTTTTGACAAAGTTATAGGGTCGGAAAGTTTTGACAAAGTTATAAGCTCGGAAAGTTTTAACATAAATTTCGAAAAAAAAACATTTCCAACTATGAATTCGGTTTAATTATTGAGATCGAGCCACGACTAAAACGCCTTTCCTTTTGAAAATCGGTTCAGTTTTCACAAAGTTATCGGTTCTGAAAGTTTTGACATATTTTATAGGTTCGGAAAGTTTTGACATAGTTATAGGTTCGGAAAGTTTTGACATATTTATAGGTTCGGAAAGTTTTAACATGAATTTCGAAAAAAAACAACATTTCCAACTATGAATGCGGTTTAATTATTAAGATCGAGCCACGACTAAAACGCCTTTCCTTTTGAAAATCGGTTCAGTTTTGACAAAGTTATAGGTTCGGAAAGTTTTGACATAGTTATAGATTCGGAAAGTTTTGACAAAGTTATAGGTTCTGAAAGTTTTAACATAAATTTCGAAAAAAAAAACATTTCCAACTATGAATGCGGTTTAATTATTGAGATCGAGCCACGACTAAAACGCCTTTCCTTTTGAAAATCGGTTCAGTTTTGACAAAGTTATAGGTTCGGAAATTTTTGACAAAGTTATAGGCTCGGAAAGTTTTGACATGAATTTCGAAAAAAAAAACATTTGCAACTATGAATGCGGTTTAATTATTGAGATCGAGCCACGACTAAAACGCCTTTCCTTTTGAAAATCGGTTCAGTTTTGACAAAGTTATAGGTTCGGAAATTTTTGACAAAGTTATAGGCTCGGAAAGTTTTGACATGAATTTCGAAAAAAAAAACATTTGCAACTATGAATGAGGTTTAATTATTGAGATCGAGCCACGACTAAAAATTGACAAAGTTATAGGTTCGGAAAGTTTTGAAATGAATTTCGAAAAAAAATAATATATCCAACTATGAATGGGGTTTAATTATTGAGATCGAGCCACGACTAAAACGCCTTTCCTTTTGAAAATCGGTTCAGTTTTGACAAAGTTATATGTTCTGAAAATTTTGACATATTTATAGGTTCGGAAAGTTTTGACATGAATTTCGAGAAAAAAAAAAATTTGCAACTATGAATTCGGTTTATAGGTTCGGAAAGTTTTGACATAGTTATAGGTTTGGAAAGTTTTGACAAAGTTATAGGCTCGGAAAGTTTTAACATGAATTTCGAAAAAAACAACATTTCCAACTATGAATTCGGTTTAATTATTGAGATCGAGCCACGACTAAAACGTCTTTCTTTTTGAAAATCGGTTCAGTTTTGACAAAGTTGTAGGTTCGGAAAGTTTTGACATATTTATAGGTTCGGAAAGTTTTAACATGAATTTCGAAAAAAAACAACATTTCCAACTATGAATGCGGTTTAATTATTGAGATCGAGCCACGACTAAAACGCCTTTCCTTTTGAAAATCGGTTCAGTTTTGACAAAGTTATAGGTTCGGAAATTTTTGACAAAGTTATAGGCTCGGAAAGTTTTGACATGAATTTCGAAAAAAAAAACATTTGCAACTATGAATGAGGTTTAATTATTGAGATCGAGCCACGACTAAAACGCCTTTCCTTTGGAAAATCGGTTCAGTTTTAACAAAGTTATAGGTTCGGAAAGTTTTGACATAGTTATAGGTTCGGAAAGTTTTGACAAAGTTATAGGTTCGGAAAGTTTTGACATAGTTATAGGTTCGGAAAGTTTTGACAAAGTTATAGGTTCGGAAAGTGTTAACATGATATTCGAAAAAAAAAACATTTCCAACTATGAATGCGGTTTAATTATTGAGATCGAGCCACGACTAAAACGCCTTTCCTTTTGAAAATCGGTTCAGTTTTGACAAAGTTATAGGTTCTGAAAATTTTGACATATTTATATAGGTTCGGAAAGTTTTGACATGAATTTCGAAAAAAAAAAAATTGCAACTATGAATTCGGTTTAATTATTGAGATCGAGCCACGACTAAAACGCCTTTCCTTTTGAAAATCGGTTCAGTTTTGACAAAGTTATAGGTTCGGAAAGTTTTGACATAGTTATTGGTTTGGAAAGTTTTGACAAAGTTATAGGTTCGAAAAGTTTAAACATGAATTTCGCAAAAAAAAAAAAAAACATTTCCAACTTTGAGTGCGGTTTAATTATTGAGATCGAGCCACGACTAAGACGCCTTTCCTTTTGAAAATCGGTTCAGTTTTGACAAAGTTATAGGTTCTGAAAGTTTTGACATATTTATAGGTTCGGAAAGTTTTGACAAAGTTATAGGTTCGGATAGTTTTAACATGAATTTCGAAAAAAAAAACATTTCCAACTATGAATTCGGTTTAATTATTGAAATCGAGCCACGACTAAAACGCCTTTCCTTTTGAAAATCGGTTCAGTTTTGACAAAGTTATAGGTTCGGAAAGTTTTGACATAGTTATAGGTTCGGAAAGTTTTGACAAAGTTATAGGTTCGGATAGTTTTAACATGAATTTCGAAAAAAAAAAACATTTCCAACTATGAATTCGGTTTAATTATTGAAATCGAGCCACGACTAAAACGTCTTTCTTTAGTTTTGAAAATCTGGTTCAGTTTTGACAAAGTTATAGGTTCGGAAAGTTTTGACATATTTATAGGTTCGGAAAGTTTTAACATGAATTTCGAAAAAAAACAACATTTCCAACTATGAATTCGGTTTAATTATTAAGATCGAGCCACGACTAAAACGCCTTTCCTTTTGAAAATCGGTTCAGTTTTGACAAAGTTATAGGTTCGGAAAGTTTTGACATAGTTATAGGTTTGGAAAGTTTTAACAAAGTTATAGGCTCGGAAAGTTTTAACATGAATTTCGAAAAAAAACAACATTTCCAACTATGAATTCGGTTTAATTATTGAGATCGAGCCACGACTAAAACGCCTTTCCTTTTGAAAATCGGTTCAGTTTTGACAAAGTTATAGGGTCGGAAAGTTTTGACAAAGTTATAAGCTCGGAAAGTTTTAACATAAATTTCGAAAAAAAAAACATTTCCAACTATGAATTCGGTTTAATTATTGAGATCGAGCCACGACTAAAACGCCTTTCCTTTTGAAAATCGGTTCAGTTTTCACAAAGTTATCGGTTCTGAAAGTTTTGACATATTTATAGGTTCGGAAAGTTTTGACATAGTTATAGGTTCGGAAAGTTTTGACATATTTATAGGTTCGGAAAGTTTTAACATGAATTTCGAAAAAAAACAACATTTCCAACTATGAATGCGGTTTAATTATTGAGATCGAGCCACGACTAAAACGCCTTTCCTTTTGAAAATCGGTTCAGTTTTGACAAAGTTATAGGTTCGGAAAGTTTTGACATAGTTATAGGTTCGGAAAATTTTGACAAAGTTATAGGTTCGGAAAGTTTTAACATAAATTTCGAAAAAAAAAAAACATTTCCAACTATGAATGCGGTTTAATTATTGAGATCGAGCCACGACTAAAACGCCTTTCCTTTTGAAAATCGGTTCAGTTTTGACAAAGTTATAGGTTCGGAAATTTTTGACAAAGTTATAGGTTCGGAAAGTTTTGACATGAATTTCGAAAAAAAAAAACATTTGCAACTATGAATGCGGTTTAATTATTGAGATCGAGCCACGACTAAAACGCCTTTCCTTTTGAAAATCGGTTCAGTTTTGACAAAGTTATAGGTTCGGAAATTTTTGACAAAGTTATAGGCTCGGAAAGTTTTGACATGAATTTCGAAAAAAAAAAACATTTCCAACTATGAATGCGGTTTAATTATTGAGATCGAGCCACGACTAAAACGCCTTTCCTTTGGAAAATCGGTTCAGTTTTGACAAAGTTATAGGTTCGGAAAGTTTTGACATAGTTATAGGTTCGGAAAGTTTTGACAAAGTTATAGGTTCGGAAAGTTTTGACATAGTTATAGGTTCGGAAAGTTTTGACAAAGTTATAGGTTCGGAAAGTGTTAACATGAATTTCGAAAAAAAAAACATTTCCAACTATGAATGCGGTTTAATTATTGAGATCGAGCCACGACTAAAACGCCTTTCCTTTTGAAAATCGGTTCAGTTTTGACAAAGTTATAGGTTCTGAAAATTTTGACATATTTATAGGTTCGGAAAGTTTTGACATGAATTTCGAAAAAAAAAAACATTTGCAACTATGAATTCGGTTTAATTATTGAGATCGAGCCACGACTAAAACGCCTTTCCTTTTGAAAATCGGTTCAGTTTTGACAAAGTTATAGGTTCGGAAAGTTTTGACATAGTTATAGGTTTGGAAAGTTTTGACAAAGTTATAGGTTCGGAAAGTTTTAAACATGAATTTCGAAAAAAAAAAAAAAACATTTCCAACTTTGAATGCGGTTTAATTATTGAGATCGAGCCACGACTAAAACGCCTTTCCTTTTGAAAATCGGTTCAGTTTTGACAAAGTTATAGGTTCTGAAAGTTTTGACATATTTATAGGTTCGGAAAATTTTGACAAAGTTATAGGTTCGGATAGTTTTAACATGAATTTCGAAAAAAAAAACATTTCCAACTATGAATTCGGTTTAATTATTGAAATCGAGCCACGACTAAAACGCCTTTCCTTTTGAAAATCGGTTCAGTTTTGACAAAGTTATAGGTTCGGAAAGTTTTGACATAGTTATAGGTTTGGAAAGTTTTGACAAAGTTATAGGTTCGGAAAGTTTTAACATGAATTTCGGAAAAAAAAAAAAACATTTCCAACTATGAATTCGGTTTAATTATTGAGATCGAGCCACGACTAAAACGCCTTTCCTTTTGAAAATCGGTTCAGTTTTGACAAAGTTATAGGTTCGGAAAGTTTTGACATAGTTATAGGTTCGGAAAGTTTTAACATGAATTTCGAAAAAAAAACATTTCCAACTATGAATGCGGTTTAATTATTGAGATCGAGCCACGACTAAAACGCCTTTCCTTTTGAAAATCGGTTCAGTTTTGACAAAGTTATAGGTTCGGAAAGTTTTGACATAGTTAAGGTTCGTCGAAAAAATTTACAAAGTTATAGGTTCGGAAAGTTTTGACATGAATTTCGAAAAAAAAAACATTTCCAACTATGAATGCGGTTTAATTATTGAGATCGAGCCACGACTAAAACGCCTTTCCTTTTGAAAATCGGTTCAGTTTTGACAAAGTTATAGGTTCGGAAAGTTTTGACATAGTTATAGGTTTGGAAAATTTTGACAAAGTTATAGGTTCGGAAAGTTTTAACATGAATTTCGAAAAAAAAAACATTTCCAACTATGAATTCGGTTTAATTATTGAGATCGAGCCACGACTAAAACGCCTTTCCTTTTGAAAATCGGTTCAGTTTTGACAAAGTTATAGGTTCGGAAAGTTTTGACAAAGTTATAAGTTCGGAAAGTTTTAACATAAATTTCGAAAAAAAAAACATTTCCAACTATGAATTCGGTTTAATTATTGAGATCGAGCCACGACTAAAACGCCTTTCCTTTTGAAAATCGGTTCAGTTTTGACAAAGTTATAGGTTCTGAAAGTTTTGACATAGTTATAGGTTCGGAAAGTTTTGACACAGTTAAAGGTTCGAAAAAATTGACAAAGTTATAGGTTCGGAAAGTTTTGACATGAATTTCGAAAAAAAAACATTTGCAACTATGAATGCGGTTTAATTATTGAGATCGAGCCACGACTAAAACGCCTTTCCTTTTGAAAATCGGTTCAGTTTTGACAAAGTTATGGGTTCGGAAAGTTTTGACACAGTTATAGGTTCGGAAAGTTTTGACAAAGTTATAGGTTCGGAAAGTTTTAACATGAATTTCGAAAAAAAAAACATTTCCAACTATGAATTCGGTTTAATTATTGAGATCGAGCCACGACTAAAACGCCTTTCCTTTTGAAAATCGGTTCAGTTTTGACAAAGTTATAGGTTCGGAAATGTTTTGACATATTTATAGGTTCGGAAAGTTTTGACATGAATTTCGAAAAAAAAAAAAACATTTGCAACTATGAATGCGGTTTAATTATTGAGATCGAGCCACGACTAAAAC
>JAWNNV010001189.1:0-60638 GCA_035044485.1 Scaptomyza reducta | reverse complement strand
GTAAACAATAAAAAAAAAATAAAAAATTCTCTGAAAAGAAATGATTATCATATGCTGATATGACTACCACATCTGTTTAAAAAACATGCGCTTATTTAGCAATCTATTGCTCTTGATCTGTTGCAGATGAATAAGGCTATATACTTGCTTGACTCATGTCGCAGGCTTTAAAAGAAATGCGCATCCTTTAACTTTACCTGCACCACCAGTTCCAAGTGGCAAGTGCTGCTCGGACGACAAGTGATGGTTGCTTGTAAGTATGTGCTTATACCCTGAACCCATTGAAAATGCCTAAAAACGGTATAATGGTTTTGTGAAAAAGTATGTAACAGGCAGAAGGAACCGAAATAATAAAAATCTGTCAAATTGTCATTGAAATCGGTTGAAAAACACCGGAGTTATGGAGCATTGAAGTTAAGAAAGTTAAAAGCTACACAATTTTGTTTTAATACCCTTTATTATAATTTGTCCAATTTTGAAATTGTTATAGGTTCGCAAAGTTTTCTTTTGTAAATTTGTTCAGTTTTGACAAAGTTATAGGTTCGGAAATTTTTGACAAAGTTATATGTGAGGAAACTTTTGACATGAACTAAAAAAAAAAAAATTTCCTACTACGAACGCAGTATTATTATTGAGATCGAGCCAAGACTAAATCGCTGTTCCTTTTGAAAATCCGTTCGGATATGACAAAGTTATAGGTTCGGAAAGTTTGGACAAAGTTATAGGAACGCACAAGCTTCACAATGTTCATTAAATTATTCAATTAAGCTTAATGAAATTATTAATATATTTATTTAATACCAGGACAATTAATTTTAAGTATTTGAATGCAAAATGCGTTTAATTTATGGTTAGTGTTAATTTGGTATTTAGTCATTTTAAACCTTTTCAATAAGTCATAAATGATCTACCTAATTCCCAACATATATATACGCATATATATTTTGGAAGTCATATTTAAGTATCTCACGTTTGGTAATGCAATTGCACAAAGTTCTTGTATTTGTTGTCTCACGCGTCGTACACTTTCCGATCAAAACAAAAGCGTGAACAACTAAGGCCGCCCACTTTTAAATGAGTAGGCAGAATCAATGAGAATGTAAACCAAGAGAAGAAACCAGAGCTCCCCTTCGCAGTTAAATTTGCAAATTTTTTGTGATTATTAGCTCGTCTCGCGCATTAATTCTTCTGTTTTGATTATCGCTTTTTATACACCTTCGTTGTTAAAATAACATTTTTTTTTAATTTTAGCTCGTGTAATCTTTTCCGTCTCCTCTGCCCGCCCGCATTCTTGCATTCGTGTAAACGGTTCAGCTGGTTTCTTATCTGCTGATCGAGTAAGTCAATCGTGACTTGCAATTAAAATGTCTGTGAACGAATATAATTCAAACAGGGCAACGGCAGACTCAGTGACCCGGTAACTTAGTGCATTAAACGCGTTCTTAACTACTGAGCAACTTGTGCATTTCGAGGATGCTGAGTTGCAGGATCGACTACAGTTAATCAGCAAAATGCGGTCTAGCTTTGATGATGCACAGACAAACATCGAAAACGTAATCTTATGGAGCTGACCACGGACGCAAGTTGACAAACTCCGCTGCGAGGTGATATCAAAGCTTTTTCGCGAACTCACCAATCTACGTAAGACATCTATTACATCTATTATCTACAACCATTCGGCGTAACCCGGACGAGCCAAATGGTAGTTCAAGGGGCGTTGCTCATCTTTATAGATTGTTGCAATTTGAACTTCCACATTTCGGCGGTGCATACATCGACTGGCCCGATTTCTTTTCTATGTGCAACACTGTCGTTGGAGAAGTTTCAGCATCTTTCATCATGCCTGACAGAATCAGCGTTGGAAGCGATTCTCGCTTTCGAACCAATTGAACATAATTATGACAATCGTGACAATAAATTGTTGCATTTTCAGGCACACGTATGGTCTCTATTTAGGCTGCGTCAAAGATCATTCGTAGGGATTTTTACGTTGACGATTTAATTACTGGACGCGACACTATTTAAGAAGTTGTTGAAATTCGTCAGCAGGTCAAGGAGCCCATAATCCCAAAACCAAAAAATATTCTTACAGATACTGTGGAAGGAAAAACTCAATTGGGAGGAAGCCCTTCCTCAGTATCTGCACTCTGTTGGATTGAGAAGTTATTTCTCCGCAACTATTCGCGTCTGGAATCAGGAGAGTACTCTGTTCGGCTCCCAGCCAAGGACCGCTTCGATGCTCTTGGGAACTCGTACAAGCTAGCCCTACGTCGGTTCAATGCACTTGAATCGAAGCTGGCGAAAAATGCATCGTTAATGTCGCAGTATGTTGAATTCATGCAGGAATAAATTGATTTGAAGCACATGACCCTAGCCTCCAAGCAATCTGCTGTACCGCAATATTTTTTGCCTCATCATTGCGTGCAGAAGCTTGACAGTACTACGACCAAATTGCGAGTCCTTTTTGATGGCTCCGCAAAAACCACTTCTGGTCTATCCCTAAACGATTTACTGTTTGCAGGACCATCTATACAACCGAAAATATTCACAACACTACTTCGGTTTCGGTTTTATAAGATTGCCTTATGCGGGGATATATGCAAGATGTATCGTTGTGTTCGCGTGACTCACCCAGACCAATATCTTCAATGCATTTTATGGCGGAACAACGCGAGCGATGAAGTACAGGTTTACACCTTAAACACTGTCACATACGGAACAAAGCCTGCGGCATTTTTAGCTATTCGAGCTATGCAACAGCTTTCGTACGACGAAGAAAACTCGCTGCCCCTTGCGTCAAGGATTATTCGTAGGGATTTTTACGTCGACGATTTAATTACTGGAGGCGATACTATTGAAGAAGTTGTGGAAATTTGTCAGCAGGTCAAGGAGCTGCTTCGTAGAGGGAACTTTTCCATACGCAAATGGTGTTCAAATGACGAAGCCCCGCTGGACGGCGAGCTGAAAGCGGACTGCGATAAAATGGTAAAGTTCGACGATGGAACCGATGTCAAGAAGGCCCTGGGTTTGGCTCGGGACACTAACACCGATCATCTTCTATTCAGTCCGTAGCATACCCTCTCCCACAGCATTGTAACCAAGCGTACAATACTAGCCCCAATCGCCAAATTCTACAACCCCCTCGGGTTAATATCTCCAATAATTACAAAATTAAAAATATTCTTACAGACACTGTGGAAGGAAAAACTCAATTGGGACGAAGCAGTATCCTCAGTATCTGCCCTCTGCTTGGATTGAGCACATCTCCCAAATAGCCGTAGCTGTTACGCTCAAATTCCCTCGACATGTTTTACAGCCACACTCATCATGGAAATACATGCGTTCTGTGGTGCAAGCCTAGCCGCATACAGCACCTGTGTTGACATGCGCAGGGTGCCTACTCGTCACATCTTCTATGATCTAAATCACGAGTTTCACCACCAAAAACGCTTATAATTCCCAAGCTTGCATCGTACCATTGCCAGTTTTATTGTTGGTTCGACTCTACTATTGTGCTCTCTTGGACTCGAAAAGCTCCATCTGAATTTAATATTGTTGTATCCAACAGAATATTCGAAAATCATAAGTCAAAAAGGACCTGAATTTGTTCGCTTATATATTGCTGATTGGCCGCCAAACATTCCCACACGCTCAAATCTGCTCGAACGTCGTAATCATGGCTTAATCCTAACAGACAAGCTTGGCATATTATTCAGATACAAGTACCAAAACTATTTTGGCAAAATGGAACGATTCTTTGGATACAAACACAAGGATCAAGGTCGTTGCAAAGGCCCACTTACAGTCGACGGCATAAAAGCGGGCACATATCTTCTACTTAGAGGAGTGCAAAGCATCCATTTCGCGAAAAAGTAGGGCGTATCATCAAAATCAAAGCTCATATCGTAAAACGTTAAGGTTCAGATTAATTCGCGTTGGTGGACGTCTTCAGAATTCGTTTCTGGATTACGGGGCAAGGCACCCAATAGTTCTGCCAGTTCAGCATCCCGTCACCATCGCCATCATCGATAACTTTCACCGCAAATTCTTACACAGTGGATCACAAAGTTTCATTGGCGGGCGAAAAACCGTGACAGTCATCAGAAAATGCATTCGTTGCTTTCGCATGAAGCCCAAGCTTCTCTAGCACATTATGGCCCCGTTCCGAGTGCAACCAGGCACACCCATTCTGCATAACCGGAATAGATTTTTGTGGATCATTATTTATCAAGTCAGAAGTAGGGAACAGGCCGCCCACAAATTGCTATATATCAATATTCGTTTACTTTTCCACCAAGACATTACATTTGGAATTGGTGGAGGATTTATCGACCGCATCGTTCATCGCTGCATTAAAGCAATTAATCGGCATAACAGGCAAACCCAATTCAATCTGGTCTGACAAGTGTTGGAGCGAGGTATGAGCTGGGCGAGTTGAATCTTTTCAAGTGTTTGATGGTTCTAGAATCGATGGAATACAACTTGAATATTTATTCAAATTTAAAATTAAAATTCAAACCATAACGGGTTTCGTCGGTGATTTGACCGCCGAAATTAAAAGTCTGGCAACACCAACCGTCAGCTGATCCGCCTATAAGTCTGGCACCCCCTGACGATCAGCTGATTGGCATGCAAGAATGCACGGCTTCGCTGCAGTTTCGCGCTTTTCCGGTATTACTTTGTGAAACTTGTTGGTGAAGAGACGTGGCGTTGAAAACTTAATCTGCGAGTATAAAGCTTCTATGGGCGAATAAGTAAAAGCAAAATTGATCTTCTCCCAACCAAGTTCGCCACAGCAGATATTGTGAAGAACTTGCGAGGCATTCGTGCGTTTAGCTTAGGCTAAAGCACCGTTAAGTCCTGAATTAGAGGCGTTACAAAGCCGCCGGATGAGGCCTAAAAGAGGACAAAGCCTACCCACTTAGCCGCTGGAGGCCAGAAGCGTGAAGAACACGCATAATATTTATCTATAATTCTATCGCGTCGTTGGAAAATCTGTTCTCACATTTAATGAACTTCGTACCCTTATATGTGAAGTTTCTTCAATGTTAATCTCTAGATCGCTTTACCCCCTTTCAGAGAATGCAGGCGACTTACAAGTTCTTACTCCTGGTCACTTCTTGATTGGAGCCCCATATGCTACAATCGAAGAACCCGATATAACGCATATCTACATAAGTCGATGGCAGCGCGTCTGTCAAATGCAGCAGGCATTCTGGCAAATGGAGAACTAGATAACTATCATTACTTCAGGAACGCTTAAAGTGGCGCTCATCGATGGCTAACCTGATGAGCAACTCAATCGTTGTCCATCCCTTCAATGGTGTCTTGGTGGAGTCGAGATCACTGTTACTGGACCAGACAGCGTCTCGCGAGTTGCAATAATCAAATAATTTAAGGACAACATTTAAATGAAAAGATAACGTAGCTTATAAAATAGTTCATAACCTGCTCATAAATAATTCTTGTATTTGCCTTGCACATTCGATTTGATCTAATTACATAGATAATATTTCGTCTGACTGCTTGGCATAGCTTAGTCTCGTCTGCTACGGTTGTGCGTTGGCATCAAATTGTCACGCGCATCAATAATTAAAGTTAAACGCACAAATACAAACGCATACTCTAATTGTGCAAAATTGTTAAGCCTGAATGAAGTATTCAAAGAAAAATAATCACATTTAGTAAAATAATCGCAGAACTAGCTGAAAAATTTGAACATAGGTGAACCCAAAAAGTGCCTCCTCTAAACATATATTTTGTGACTCTCAGTTTTCCGTTCATGGTCTTGTCTTGTGTACGGAATCGCCAGGCTCGCCAGAAAAGTCGTCAAATATTCCAAAGCTATCTCTGTGCGTCTTGGTGAGTCTGTTTTTATGTAAAAACACAGTGTGAATAATGCTTCTTTTTGGTCAAGTGCTAGTGCTGCGAAAATGCTCGCGACTTAAAAAGGGCTAAAATTATTGTGTTAATTGTTAAATTGGCTGTAACGTCTACATTGGAGAAAACGCGTAAAGCGTAAGCAATGGATATATGGACATCAGAGGCTGTGAAACAAATCTAACTTGGAAAAGAACAGAACGTGAGGTACTTGGCGACTTCAAATGAAGACACAGCGTGTAGTATCTCGAAAAGTGGATATATTAAAAAGCAAAAATATTCATTCATTGCCAGTATGGTATTACAAGTTTAAAATAGAAACAAGTAAGAGGGCTCTAGTCGAGAAATCCCGACTAGTCTATACCCTTAACCGTATACTTTACGCATACAGTCAGTGCTTGCAAGTATGTGTGAGTGTGTGTATGTATACGCGTAAGTGCATATTTTCTTAACTTCAATACTCCATATCTCGAGTGTTTCTCAACCGATTTCAATAAAATTTTCACAGATTAGTCATTATTTAGTCTAATCTTTCAAACTGCATCCAATCAGTTTTCCAAATTCAAGATTTTGTTGTTATCGATCACATGTGTATATCGGAAACGGAAAGAGTTATCGAAAATTTAAAACAAACTTGTACTGCCTAGGGATTAGGCGAGCTTATGTACCAAATCTGGAGTCTCTAGCTTTTATAGTCTCTGAGATCGACGCGTTCATACATACGGACGGACGGACGGACAGACGGACATGGCTATATCGACTCGGCTGTTGATGCTGATCAAGAATATATATACTTTATGGGGTCGGAGATGCTTCCTTCTCCCTGTTACATACTTTTGCACAAATCCATTATACCCTTTTTACCCATTTTCAATGGGGTAAGGGTATAAAAATATAAATAGAAAGCGTCAGAATGAAGACTACAGTGACTATCATGGAAATTGGTAGCTGCTCATTTAAATTGGATAATAATTCAGCTTTAAAGGAGCGTGAATTAGAAAATTCGTTGTATTCGCCCTCAAGCTATGACTACTAACAAAACTCTCGCCACAAATGAAGAAGAATTAAGAAGTCCCAACCAGACTATACCCTGAACCGTATAATTTACGTGTTCAGTCAGTGCTTGCAAGTATATGTGTATGTACTCGTTTTGTATATACTTTCTTAACTTCAATGCTCCATATCTCTAGTGTTTCACAATCGATTTAAATGAAAATTTCACAGATTGTCATTATTTCGTCTAAAGTCTCAAACCTTCTCCAAATTCATCATTTTGCTGATATTTATCACAGGTGTATATCGGAAACGGGAAGAATTGTCGAAAATTTAAAACATACTTGTACAACCTAGGAATTACCAAATTTCCAAATCTGGAGTCTCTAGCTCTTATAGTCTCTGAAATCGACGCGTTCATACATACAGACAGATAGAAGACGGACATGGCTATATACTTTATGGGGTCGGAGATGATTCCATCTGCCTGTTACATACTTTATTTTATTTCTGAGATTACTGGAACCCGGAAATATATTAAAGCTTAAGATATGTTTTATTTTTAATTCTTATTATTAATTGGTATTGGACGTTTTCAAATCTAACAAGCACATAAATTCTTTCATGGGAAGTTCGTTATAAATAGGCCCACATTATTATTCAAGAACGAATACTGCTGAAATATATCTTCAAATTAGGTTTTAAATATTAACAGCGGATAGGATGGAATTTTATAAACAACAATAAAGATAATAAATTTATATTGGAAAACACAATATATGAAAACGACTGATACAGATATTTTTCTACCGCTAAAAGAAAGTGAAACATTTCCAATTAATTCATTCGTAACGTAAATTAAATTACTACCTCTATACGGACAAAAATAGTAAACCCTGGAACATCAATATTTTCGTCTGCGTACGATGAAGCTTCAAAGAAACATAGAACGGACGAGTGCAGTATTAATTTATGTGCCCTTACATCTTCAAGCACGTATATTACAGCACGCTGCATTCGAGGGCAAGTGTGAACTTTGCTATACGTAGCTTCTTGACTTTTGTGTATACTTATACATTCTGTGGTACATCTGGAAACTGCTTACGGTAAATATTAATTTGCTCGTTTCTTTTATGTTGAAAATTTTTAACTGTTTTATGAATTTGGTTCCAAGAATCTTCCGTGCAATATGTAAACTTTGAGCGAGCAAGTACTCCTACACTTGCCTCTAAAAATGTCATCCATAAAGTACTTGGAGTAGGTGAATTGCTGGATTCAGTATATGTGCATTAAAATGCTGTTGCCCTGTTAACTAACACATCCCCTGTATGTACATTGACTGTAATCATATATTTGGCAGACGTTTTTTAAGCCACGAACGTATTCTAACCCTACGGTATTTAAATTAATATCTTTAATATAATCTTCAGCCCTGTTGCCGCATTTGTAATGTAAAGATGAATTGCAGGGCATGTCCGATGGGTGAAAATACGGGATCGAATAAGACTATATAAAAAGATGGTCCTCTCTTTGTCGCATTATTTCATTAGTTGAAAATACTTAAAAATGTGCGACAGAGTTGAACCAAATATCAATTGAAATTCATTGTATACAGATATTTTGTTGGCATTGTGCAAGACGTTTGTTAAATATTGCTTATTCTTTAAATTAAGCGACTTAATAATATCTGCTAAGCTCTCAGCGGAAAATAAAGCTGGTAGCTACACATTCATCTATATTAATACCAACAACATTTAAAACATTTAATTTTGTATTTATTTCTGGCAATCCCAATGCTCCAAAAGTATTATCTACTATGTTTAGGTAATCTATAATATTGTGCTGATGTTCGTAATCGTCCAAACTAGTATCTTTTCTACGATTAATTCCAACCATTTCCCGATTTTCGCTACAAAAAATTTCGCAATCTCGATTAACCAGGCTAAATAACTGAATAGCTATCGTCCGAAAATAATTGGTCCTATCAGTGTTTATATTGAATCTTCTGTAACGGAGTACACACGAACTTAGCGACTTTCTAATAACACCACTACCATCACGAAGAGCAAAAACTAATGCTTCACAAGTGCGGTGTTTTTCGTTATTATTTTCATCATCAATATATTGGCGAGCAACAATTTGTTTTTTGTTATAACTATAAAAAGCAGTAAATCAGCCAGGCATATTTTTAAGGCGACGGGACGCTGTACGTATAGATCTATAAGTCATAATTCAAATATATCTGTTGAGTTGAGTCAATTTTATAAATGGGCACTAGAATTGAGGATTCTAAGCTGTTGCTCTGGCAATGAAGTATTAATGTTAATATAAATCATTCTTACATTCGCGACCCAAACAGCAGTAAACGGCTCTTTCAGCACAAAAAAAAAAATTATGACCTATGTGTTGTAATTTTTGCTTGATTGTTACATTGCCCTTACTAATCTCAGTTACCGCATCACGCATTAATTTTGAAATACCTCTCTGGTACTTGTTAATATAATTAACGACGTAACTGCAGCAAGCATACAGATCTAAAATGAAGTGAATATCAATGTTGGCTCGCTGCAGTTGAAGAAAATGAGTAAGCGTTAAGCCTCATAGCCGCAAGCGTTCGCTTTAAAAATAATTTTGGGCTTCTGAATATTTGACCTAATAATAACTGACGTTAAGTTTGTCGTAGGATAAAAAGTTATTGAAATCACTAAAACGCTCACTTTTCTCTCTGCATTTTTGCGATGGTCTTCTATATTTTCAGCATTTGATTCGCTCCTACATGAGTGCCCATGATTGTGGGTATGGTACTCTAAAATGGAGCCACATCTGGGCTCCAAAAAATGCCATGGATATGTAGTGAGCCTTTTTGCTGAAACTCGACTCGCCAATAATATATTATGATCCTATAACAACAAATACACCAACCTCCATCTTCATAAGTTTTAGAAGCTGCCTTCATCGATAATCAAAATACGTAGCACAAGTTACTGGATCAGCTCTTATGAGCCTTGTCATTGAAATTTAAATTTGAGGCTATCGGAAGGCCATATCATAGCCATAACTTTTTTTTCTCCGATTTCCAGTGATTGGCCGACGTACCGTCACCTTCAAAACTCTTAGCCATAATCGTGGCGAATTAAATTTTCTATATGTTCTTCATTGAGGGCGTTTTTTGAGGAAATAATTGAGTGGCGCTGTGCTTACGTAAGCAAATGGACGTATTGTTCCTTATATTAATCATCTCTAACTTTTTATACTTAGGAAATAATTTATCATTCCTTCTATCAAAATTCCTAAGCTCGCACCTAACTATGGTTGTAAAACTTTCTGTGCATTTTCTTTTAATGTCAGCGAATATTAATGGGAGGGACAGTTCCTCGGAGTCGCAATCTGCAATCATATCTAATGGACGCTGGCCTTCTCCAGGTGTCATTACAATTCTCGGCACCGTTACATTTTCAGTAGGGACGTTTTCTAATAACGTTTGCTGATCTCTCCGGGATTCAAGCATTAATCTTCTACAATATTTTACTCGTTTGTGGAGGTTTGCGCAGATCTTTCTATTAGTTCTGAAACTAAGTCCCTATCTTCTGCTGATGCAACAAATGGAACTGTGTCAGACAAAAAAGCTGAGAACCCAGGCATGTCTTGTTAAAAAGACACCTATTATTGCAGGAAGGGATTCGTGTAGAAAGGCTTAAAATATCTCTGTCTGTCTCACTGCATTTACATTTTACAACTTCCCGAGATATTTTGTCCACTTGTTTTGAAAACCACAAAACTTTGCAATAAATGCAAACCTGATGCGACTATTGAAGCGTCTAAATTATTGTCTGTCGCAAGACGTTCCCTATCCTCTGAAAAGATATTTGAATAAGACTAATATCATTGGCTATCATAAGACCCGATGTCATATTATTTAGAGCATAATAAAAATGTCTTTAAAACCGCAGTCCAATTGCCAGCGCCTCGTTCGACGCCAACCGTTGCCTAACTATTACTTCTATTTAATTCTTGACGTTCCCTATTACTAATCCTCTCAGACCGACTAAATTCTTCATGATCCTGCACTCTCTTAGAGTCAAATTTGATGATATATGAAGCTGTATCTAAAACAAATAATAATGTGAATTGCACAAAAGTGTTGAAAAATACTTGTGAATTTTCAAAATCCTTGAAGGCACGATAATTCACTCGCAGATATTCAATTTCTAGACACAGTCACTTGCAGAAACACTGTATCGATCGATTTCAAAGTTTTTAGTTAGCCCTAATGTCGTTCCAAATGAACAAGTTATTGTGGACAAGCTTTCCCTTAAAAGGATGAGTGATACCAACGGGAGTTGGCAAAACGCAACAAGACAAAGAACAACAGCACGTCGGTGGTTGGGACTCACACTTTGCACAATGTTTTAATAACCTTTATTAAATTATTAATATATATATATTTTTTTAATACAATGACTATGAATGTTAAGTATTTGAATAAAATATGCGTTTATTTTATGGTTAGTGTTAATTTGGTATTTAGTCATTTTAAAAATGTTCAATCAGTCATTAATAATCTACCTAGTTACCAATATATAAATAAGCATATATGATGGAAATCATATTTAAGTATCTAACGTTTGGCCAGATAATTGCACAAAGTTCTTATAAAGTCATGTTAGGTAATAAAGTATGACAACGGCTCATTTTTAAAAATTGAACTAAGTTTGACGATATTAAGTATAAAAATATATAATTAATTAAAAATTAAAAGTATTATTACCTGAAGTGAGTTTCTTACAAAATTAATCAGATCAAATTTAAACAAACTAATCCACTGTCCAATTTGATTCAAAACGGATCTTTTGAAGCCTTCCATATTTAAGCGCAAAAATCCAAAAAAAATTTCATAAGTTTCCCACATCTGCACTTGGTCCTGCAAATCTATAAACTTATCCAGTTGTTCTTTATAAACTGAAAATGGTGGATAGTCTGATGTGGCTATCGGTTTAATGCCAGAGCTACCCTCTTGCTCGAATTCTGCATCACGTTCGGCTAATGTCAAGTTACGCCCGTATTTTTTTACTTCGCCTAAATAATTAAGCTTATCCCATATCCATAAATAAGAGTAAACCATGTAGCCTTTACCAAGAATTCGAATAGACTGCAAAGCCTGTTTAACTTTGTTCATTATGTCTGTACGTTGTTTACTAAACTCAGGCTTGTTATCTAATTCATCTATATGATAGCGCAAAGTTTGTTAAACTTACTTACTTATATTAAACAATATTCTTACCCATAAAACGTAAAATGTTACCATCTGTGATTTCAGGTGGATCTTGACCAACACGGTATAAAACATCCATTGTTTCAGATATATCGTCTAAAAGCGTTTCAACGAACCAAACAAAACCTGTTTTTGAGATTGGGTCAAGGTTAAGAAAGTAAACAACGATTGGCTCCTGTAATTCCATGCATATTTCAAAGATTGGTGCGTTGTTTTCATAACGGTTCTCCACCTCCAATCGGAGATAAGTTACGCTTGTTATCACGCTATCAAGAAGACAGTGTGAAATTAGAGTGTCCACATAATTCTCATAATCTCGAAAAAGTTTTCGCTCATTTTCACTGATACCCTTAAGCAACTCAAAGCGATGGAATGGCGTTATAGTTTCTTCCTCGCTTAACGACCGTATTTCTTCATCTATTTCGTCCGGTTTTTCAGCTTTATGCTTATCAGGCCTTTTCTTCGTCTTAGTAATCTTTGATATCGCGGAAAGACTTAAAATCGGTGGCCAAATATTATCACCGTCGTCCTCTTCCTCACCTCCTTCACCAGATGGCAAAGTATAACGTCGCGGAATGTCAAAAAACAGTTTTAAGTTTACATACATAAGTAAGTCTATAAGACGTTGTGTAACATTTGCCTTATCCGCACGCTCCAGTAGAATGACATCTCGAGGTTCCGAGTGTAGCATAAGCTGTGGATTAAGATCTTTCCGCTGGAAAAGGGGTATTTTGCCCCAAGAGCGTATACTATCTTTGATAATAAGAAGATTCTCTTGAGCAGCAACCAAACGATCATGCAAGTACTTCACAACTTTGAATATCTTGACAATAAGTTTTTGACCTTTGTTCAGAGAAATCGATAAGATTAGAAAATATTGGTAGATATAGAGCATCATCACGAAAAGAAGAATCTATAACTATTTATATTTAATACCATACAAATAGATTAGTATAGCATGTTTGTTCTATCAGAATATCTATCTGTACTCTGCAGTCCTAAAAACATAGCGATAGTATAAGAATAAGTATAAGTAAATTTTTTCGCTACCAAGCGATTGCTATAATCTTAAAAAAGGACGAATTTATGGAAGCTTTGCCCAAGAAATCATAAGATTTATATCAAAATCTAACTTTATATTTTTTATACGAACATTTCGTCTTGTATATTTAAAATATGCTTAAAAAATTAAGTAAACTTACACGAAGGGTTTATGAATGGTACAAATGCATATTTCAATCAATGTGGCTTATCATATCGCAATCAATTTCCCAAATTTATTTTCTAAATTTCAAACTGTAAATATTTAGCGAAGTATGAAAGTATGTGTGTATACTACTACTTGATTCGTCATCAATGGGCAGCGATTTTGCCATTTTATCCGCCCAAAGATCGCTGATATTGACGCTTAATAAACTCATTTTTAAACACGTGGAAATACCCGAACCGGAGATACCTTTTAAAAGCACCGTGGAGCTATATCAGGATGCCGAACAGCAGGTCATCTCACAGATGGGCTGTGTTGTTATAGAAACCGACCAAAATCATTCGGCACCGGCGCCTACAAACAATAGGCCCCAGCCGTCGCCACCACGTCAGCAACCACGACGTACGAGGACCACCTCAACCAAGACCACCAATACTCAAGAAAAAGCTGAGGATGTGTTTACCGTTTGTAAGGATGGCGGGGATTTGATGTGTTGCGATGAATGCCCAAAGGCATTCCATTGTATTTGTCATATACCAGTTATACGTTTGCAAAGGAAGTCCTGGCGGTGTATGTTGTATATTAGTGTGACAAAATCCAAGCTGAGCACCACTGAGCTCAAAATATTGCAACACATCTGCCTGACACTGTTTTGTGAGTATGAGCAGATTCCCCAATTTCGAGGCCAAGAATCGCCGGCCATGTTATTGGATGATATACGCCGACGTCTGTATCCCGACAGTCCCGATCCGTACGCGCAAATCCACAGCTTTGTGACTGAAGTTCGTTCTATATTTAAAAACTGAAAAACGGACAACAATACCAAGCATTAACATGATATTTTTGAGTCAATGAGAATGTAATAGAGATAGAGTGGAAACAGGAGTACCCCTCTTTTTAACAGAAGGGAATAAACCTGTGGTTAAACTCGTGGGGAAAATTTCCCTGTCTACTCGTTGTGAAGTGGTCGGCCATTATTCTTTTTCGCTTTTGTTTTGATCGCGAAGAGTGCGATGCGTGAGACAACGATTAGCTGTTGCCTTACTTCATTCCTCTTGTTGTTGTCGCAGAACTTGAGTTTCTCAATTTTCGACTTTTAGTTCAATCTGCTTGCCAATTTCTTAGATGGAGGGTATTATGGGAGTGTAGTATAGACTTTATAATAACTTTTGAGCAATTTTAAATATGACTTCCAAAATATATATTCGTATGTATATGTTGGGAATTAGGTAGATCATTTATGACTTATTGAAAAGGTTTAAAATGACTAAATACCAAATTAACACTAACCATAAAATAAACGAATTTTGCATTCAAATACTTAACATTAATTGTCTTGGTATTAAATGAATATATTAATAATTTCATTAAGCTTAATTAAATATTTTAATGAACATTGTGAAGCTTGTGCGTTCCAGTAACGACAACCATCACGTGTTGTTGTTATTTGTATTTTTGCGTTTTTCCTATTCGCTTGGCGCACAGAAATGCATACACAAAAAGAAGGCCCAAGGCCACATGCAGCAGGCCTCCTGCACACCAATTTTACATAATGTATTTAAAAAATTTCAATTAGTTTGATAGTTACACGAGTTCATGCTTCGAAATGTGTATGAGGCATTCAGCATAAACAGACAGTGCCAAATACCTACGACAAAACATCAGCAATCAAAGCAAAAACGAATTCAAATATGGCGGTAGGCCCAGAAATAAATACAACAAGTAAGAAGGCTCTAGTCGAGAAATCCCGACTAGACTTATACCCTTAACCCTATAATTTACGCATACAGTCAGTGCTTGCAAGTATGTGTGAGTGTGTGTATGTATACGCGTATAGTGCATACCTTCTTAATTTCAATACTCCATATCTCCAGTGTTTCTCAGCCGATTTCAATAAAATTTTCACATGTTGTCTTTATTTAGTCTAATCTTTCAAACTGCATCAAAAAGTATTATAAATTGAAGATTTTGTTGTTATCGATTCCATGTGTATATCGGAAACGGGAAGAGTTATCGAAAATCTAAAACAAACTTGTACTGCCTAGGGATTAGGCGAGCTTATATTCCAAATCTGGATTCTCTAGCACCTTTTGCCGCAGCTCAGGAAGCGTACGGGCCGGTAAACATGATGCGGGCCAGTCGCACTCTCCTTTTGTTAAGAAATCGGGACCATGAGACCACAACGATGATTCTAAAAGGTCGCTGGGAAGCGCTCCTCTAGAAAGAATGTCTGCCGGGTTGCATTCCGTCGGTACGTAGCGCCATTCCATTCCTGTCGTTAGCTCCTGTATTAAAGATATGCGATTAGCCGTGAACGTTTGGAAACGTGAAGGCTCATCTCGTATCCAGGATAAAACAACTGCCGAATCCGACCAACAATAGTATCTAGCGTTAAATAAATTCATGTGAGCTACTTCGCGAATAAGTTGAGATAGAAGTGAAGCAGCAGATAATTCCAACTTGGGTACTGTGAGAGTTCGTAAAGGTGCCACTCGAGACTTAGAGCACAACAAATGAGCTATGCGCCGTCCCTCTGTTATGGATACAACGTAAATGCATCCACCGTAAGCCTCAATGCTCGCATCACTAAAACCATGAACTTCGATGATGCCCTTTGGAAGAATGACCAGTCGAGGGAGTTTTATTTGCTCTGTGTTGCAAATATCTGCACACAAGTTGTTCCAAGAACAGTGCAAAGAAGCAGGAAGACTCTCATCCCAATCCAACTGCTCTCTCCAAATGTGCTGCAGAAAGATCTTGGCCTTGGCTACCACGGGTCCGATAAGTCCAAGCGGGTCATAGAAACGAGCAATGGTAGACAGCACCGACCGTTTGCTAGGCTTTCCAGGCGCTTTCATAGGCGAAAAGTTAAACAGAAGGCAGTCAGAGGCTGGATCCCACGCAAGTCCGAGAGTCTTCGTGATATCCGTGCCATCGTCAAATTTTAGAAAGGTCTCCCTCTCCTCTTCAGGAACCTGTTGAAGCACGCGAGGATCGTTGGAGCACCACTTCCTAAGTTCAAAGTTTCCCTTTCGAAGCAGACTGACTGTTTGCTCCATGATATGAACAACTTCCTCGGCAGAGTCACCTCCAGTGATGAGATCATCTACGTAGAAATCGTTAAAGATCACTTTAGATCCAGCAGGAAATGATCTTCTTTCATCAATAGCTAACTGCTGCATGACAGTATCCAGCTTGAAAACTTTAATTTCCTGATGAGGCGAATCACGCCACAAGATACATTGCAAATAGGAATCGGGTTCAGCCATCCTAACACACCTATACATTTTGCAAATGTCACCAGTCAGGGCTATTGGGAATGTCCTAAACTGCAACAGTGTAGCGAACAGCTTGCGTTGAATAGTTGGGCCTGCCATAAGGATTTCATTCAGGGAATAACCAGACGAAGACACGGCCGAACCATCAAAAACAACTCTAAGCTTAGTTGTTGAGCTGTCTTCCTTGAGAACACAATTATGAGGAAGATAATACTTGCAGCGACTTAGCATGTGCGACTCCACAAGAGACATGTGGTTCAAATCCACATACTCCTTGATAAATGCTGAATATTGTGACTTCAACCCAGGATGACGCTCTAATTTGCGCTCGAGGTTGCAAAAACGACGATATGCTTGTTGATGTGAATCTCCAAGTAGATCCACAGTATGCTTAACTGGAAGGCGAACCGAATATTCGCCAGTGTCCAAACGAGCAAAAGTTTGTTTAAAATGCGCTTCACAATCAAGTTCCTCCTTGGTAGATTCGTTGACTAAACGAGAACACGATTCTACCTCCCAAAACCGACGAACGATTTCATCAAGCCTGTGATCTGGGCTAGGATTTGGCATCGGAACCGGGCTAGTGACCATCAATGAGGCAGGGCTCGCTGAAGAAGTTCCTCCTGTCACTATCCAGCCCAATTGAGTTTTGTGAAGAATAGGCAAACCAGGCGCGATTTTGATTTGACCGACACACAACAATTCAAAAAACAGGCCAGCTCCAATTAACAAATCAATTTTGTGCGCCTTAAAGAAATCTGGATCAGCCAAGCGAATATTTGAGGGTATGTTCCAGAGCTCAGTGCTAATATCGTAGCTAGGCTGATTTCCAGTTATAGACGGAGCTATGAGAACTGAGATGTTGGCAGAGTACGCAGATGCTAGAGATTGAAAACTTATCTCGGCTGAATAGCCTTCTGAGGCAACAGTAGACTCCCCCAATCCTGAAATCAAAGTAGGTGAGCGATGCCTTCGCAGCTGGAGGTGCTGAGCTAGACGAGACGTAATAATGTGCACCTGCGAACCAGAATCAAGTAGCGCTCGGCAAGGGACTAAAACTCCAGTACGACTTCTAACGTTGATTACAGCAGTTGCCAAGAGCACCATGTCTTGACTACGATTTTGGGCTACAAGTGTTGCAGAAGGGTTTGCAGCACGCGGATGCGGAGCAACGTTAACTTGAGAGCCGTCAATCAGATTCTCGAAATGCAGAAGCGTATGATGCTTGGCCTTGCAACGGTAGCAGGTAGTGGAGCTGCACTCCTTTAACCGATGACCTTTACGCAGGCAATTGATGCAAAGGTTGAGCTTCTTCACCTCTTGTAGACGCAGTTGCGGAGACAGATTTGCAAAACGGGAACAGTTGTAAATAAAGTGGCCAGAGGTCTCACAAAACACACATTTATTTGTGTTGGAGTGAGTAGCAACAAAGGCCTTTCTACTGGTGTTAACGATTTTACTACTTTTCCCCACCTTAGAGCTAGGCGTATACGTTGCCATAGCGTGTTCCACATTTTCCAACCTTTGACATCGTCGATCCAGAAATGCCATGAACTGCTCACAGGTCGGAATAGTATCCATTGGTGCTGTCTCCTCCCAACTGGTCTGCGTTGCCGTGTCCACTTTCTGCAGCAAACTGTGCACAATAATGAAATCCGCAATCTGCTCCACGTTGCCCAGGCTTTGTAGAGCGCGAATGTTGGCGTTAACTGTATCCTAAAGGGCTCGAAGTTTTACTGCTGATGATGACTCGATGCAATCTAAACCCAAAATCTCCGTGACATGAGCTTGGAACATGAGACGCTTGTTGTTAAACCGTTTTTTAAGGAGCTCCAATGCAACTCGATAGTTAGCGCTGCTGATTTCCAACGAAGAAACACTATCTAGAGCTGATCCTTTCAGGCACGATCGCAAGTGCTGAAACTTCTCCACATCCGAAAGTCCTGAGTCCGCATCAATGATTGAAGAGAACATCGCTATGAACTCTGCAAACTTTGTATACCCTCCACTAAACTCGGGCAGCTTGATTTCAGGCAACCGGATTCTGCCTTGAGACAATGTGTTATTGTCACCACATGTATCTTGCCTCAAAGTCGAACACAATGGCGATGATAACTTTCGCTTGTCAATTTCGCGTCGCAAGCCGGTTTCAGCTAATATTGAGAAGTCATCAAAACTTGCACGTAACTCACTCCCGATTTCATCATAATCCAGCTCCTCCAATGAGTCATGCATGCGGTAAAATGCCTGCTGAGCACTTTCCAACGCCTTAAGCCGAACAACCAACTCTTGTTCGCTAAGATGCACAATTTGCTCCGGAGCAAGTACTTTGGCCATCCGTTTTACTTGCTCATCAATAGCCTTGGCTTTGGCTTTGTAAAACGGGGCACCAGGAGACTGAGCGGCAGCAGAATTATGCATTTTTAAATGTTTTTGTAGGAGTCAATCAATTTTCCACTAATGCTTTAACACACACGTTCGACCGATGCAATGTCAATTTGAGGTCAAACTTTATTCACAAGCGCAGCAAAACGAAACAGGAAAAGCAATAACAATGCAGAAACGGCTGCTGCAACTGTTTAAGCAAACGAGATAAGGGCATCGACCGTACCGAAAGTGAGCACAAAACGAGCCGTTGATAACGAAGACGATGCAAGAGCGCGAGGGCGAGGTTTATTAACTTTATAATTTAAATAATTTGTGTTTATTTAAACGAACGATTCACGTCGGGGTCACGAAATGTTGAGCTATTGAGCTTTTTCAATAGCTATCGAGTTTTTCAAAATAAAATAAAAATGCACGAAATTTGCATTAATATAAATATAGTTTATTTGCCTTCGTGGCGAAACTTAAAACGAGTTAGAAATGTTAAATGTTAATAATAAGCTCCGAAATGAACTTATTATCTACCGAAATGCAGCTGCTGTTGCTGTTGAAATTAACACAAACACCTTTCGCGATTAAAAAACGACTGATTAGCTGCCGAATTGCAGCGGCTGTTGCTCCCCATCGGGGAGTCTTCCTCTCTCTCCCTCTCATATGCAAAACAAAGTTATTGTAGTTACGTTAAACTTGCTCTTATGCTGCGCAGAGCATAACTTATCATACGGTTAAATATTTAAGAGCGAAACTAATTTAGTGGTTGTTTGGTGAGGATACATGCGTAACCAAACACATTTTATTAAGATAATTTGGGATATCATTTATTTGACTCAATGACATCCCAAGTAAATTTATCAAAAATTCATTCGGGAATTGGCAAAACGCAGCAAACCGAAAGCAACCAATGGAATAACTAATCCCACACCAACACAAGAGAGCGCGTAAGAATAAAACAGTGTGAAGAAACGTTTGTATGCACAGAGAGCGCGCACAGAAAATATAATAAGAGCACAAGCGTAAAAATACAAAATAAAAAAATATCAGCGAGCGACAAGCAAATTAAGCAGTATGCTTGCAAATAAAGTATTTCATTTAATGTTTAATTTGGGTTTTACACAACCAATAAATCCAAAAGTCACAAAACACAATAGTTAAGAAATTAACGCACAAAAATAAAAAGACTGAAAGCACAAAAAAAAACACGTCCGTTCCGATGCAAAGCGAGCGAGTATTTTGCATGTGTTAATGGAGGGCAAAATATATATTCTTGTCCATCGTTTAGTATCAATAATACAACGTTTTGAGTATATCAAAACTCAAAAGATGTGTCTCAATTGCTTGACCGTGGGACACAACGTTTCAAATACCGTCGAAGTGTCGAGTTTGTTCAAAGCCTCACCATTCGTTGCTTCACAGCAACAAGGACAGCCAGAGGCACTTCAAAGCCATATGTTGGAACTCGTGATAACAAAAATATGGATTATGCATAATTAGAATTCGCATACTTTTTCTAAGCCAGCTAAGGTAGGCGTTTTATGGAAAGCCGAAATATTTTATGAGTTATTGTGCGTTTAGCAAATAAACAAATAATTTCCGGTAGATTTAAGGTCAATTTGTGTATATAGTAAGTATGAGAAGCAGTGAGACTAATAATAGGCTAAGTGTTTTCTAACCTTATTTATTCATTGCAATATTTTTAAAGTCCCAAAAAATAATTATGTTACCATGTCAATAGGACTAAATAAATTTAGTACTGGTACGCTGCTCCGACGATGAAAGGCCTTCCAGCGAGAGAGTCCATCTTGTCAGCACTGTGAGTAAGTGCGGGTATGCACTATGTGCATGTTCTGGACGGGATTTCGTCCAATAATAAAAAGGACCTGCGTTGACAAACCGGCATTGACAAAGGCATGGTGATTTGGGTGCGTCTTGAAGTTAAGTCCACTTATAGGTCGTGGACATGAGGTCATGTCGTGTACGTGTTCTGGTCGATAACTTCGTAAATACTTAATTTCTTAAATTTGGTTTTATTTTATTGTATTTATTTTATTGTAGTGTATTGTCTTGTATTGGCGATCGAACTTTTTTTTCATTTTTTTGTCTTGGGCCGACGAGCTAAAATTCCATCGATGCTGGGTAAGTTGAGTTGTCGATAATCAAGACAGAGCCTTATTTTATTATGTTTGAGAACTAAACTCATGGGTGAACTCCAAGCAATAATGGAAGGTTAAATAACATCCAAAGAGAGCATTCGATCAACCTCCGTAAACAAAACCTTTTCGACCGTGGGACTGACTGGGTAAAATGATGCTGAATTAAATTTGTGCGACGCAAGCCAGTATCACAGTTGGAAAATAGTTTTTTCACTATTTCCAGCCTTTGCCTTTGCAAGAAGGTTAAAGGATAGACATCCTCTGAGCTATCAGTAGTCAAATAGGTAGGTAGTAGGACAAATCAAGGGAACGAATTATTTTAGGCGCAAGCTCAAAAGTTCTCCAGAAATCTATGCCACGAATAAGTTTCTGTTGAATTGAGTACAATTGCATTAGCTTCTGAATGGGGTGGTAAGTCAGTAAAACTGCAAAAACCGTAAGGGATCGACCATCAGCAGTTTTAATATATGACCAACATGGTGTAAACTCCGGGCACTAATATTTTCATTCACTAAACTAGCACATATGCTTCTGACATTTGCTCCAGTATTCAATAATCCAAGTTCTTTAAACTCAAGAAAAGAGACTTCCGCATAACTTCTTAAGTCATTCATATTATTTACTATAGGAGACACCAATAATCTGTGGTTGTTTCTCATATTATCATAATAACATTTAATTCTTACAGCGTTCTACTTGCTTGGGCCTTACTTCCGTAAAACTCTTATGCCTAATTATACCCTTAACCCATTGAAAATGGGTAAAAAGGGTATAAAGGATTTGTGCAAAAGTATGTAACAGGGAGAAGGAAGCATCTCCGACCCCATAAAGTATATATATTCTTGATCAGCATCAACAGCCGAGTCGATATAGCCGTCTGTCCGTCTGTCCGTCTGTCCGTCCGTCCGTATGTATGAACGCGTCGATCTCAGAGACTATAAGAGCTAGAGACTCCAGATTTGGTATATAAGCTCGCCTAAACCCTAGGCAGTACAAGTTTGTTTTAGATTTTCGATAACTCTTTCCGTTTCCGATATACACATGTAATCGATAACAACAAAATCTTCAATTTAGAAATTTTTGATGCAGTTTGAAAGCATTCGTCCAGTGAGTCGAAGGAGGTATAGCGGAGTGGGACCCTATATTACCGTAGCTCTTTCGGGGTGGGGTGGGTTTTGCTAATTCCTTGACTCTTGCTTACAAAATTTTATTAAGGATCCCTTCGGAAACTAAAGAAAAAAATTCGCAAAATATCGTCAACAAAATAAAGAAAAGAAAACAAAACGAGGCAGCTAGACGAGCTGTAACTCACAGACCGATATGCTTAAAAAAAATGGGTGACTTCTCTTATTAACTGGCTTTGGCGGTGTCTGAAGTTGGTGGTTGACAACCGCATTCTATACCCTACCCAACCATGGACTTTACTAGCGGGATGTTTTTAAAGTCCCCAAAAACAATTAGGTTACTACTGTTATGTTACCATGTCAATAGGACTAAATCAATTTAGTCGTGCATACTCGAATTGATGAAAAAATAGAAGAATAACAAATTCCGTTTCATTATACTCATGATAGGTGCTTAATTTATTTAACAAAGATTTCTCGGTAAGAATATATAATCATAAAAAAACAAGCTTTTCCATATTGCTTTTTAAAAAAAATTATGCTAACATTTAAAAATAAGGCAACTTCAAATAACAATATTAATACTTTAACTTATTTTAACAGTGTATGCCTATAATACTTTTAATGAATACATGTCGTTTTACTAGCAATAATTTGAATAACTATTTGGGTTATGATTACACTTTACTTCATGTGTGCGCTGCAAAAACAGTTAAGGAAACGATCCCGTTTAAATTAAATAAGGGAAGGGTCAGTAAACTGTTTTTTTTTTTGTGTTTTTTTTCTTTTACTATTTATTTGTTCTGCAATTAGTTTTATTAACAAAATTAATTGCTCTAATTGTAATTTAATTCAAGGTGACCAACAAATATACAGCTGTGATTAGAACATGTCAAAAAAACAATAAAAGAGAGTTGCTTCTTTATAGCTTTTATGTACTTACATATGTACTGCTCCGACGATGAAAGGCCTTCCAGCGAGAGAGTCCATCGTTGCTTTTAATGTTAATTTTGTGTTTGTTTTTGTTACTTTAAATTATTTTTGTCACTTTACACATTTTCTAATCAGCTGTGGTCTAATACTTATGCATATCGAATACAGAGAACGCAGATATACATATATATATACATGTGCTCTGACATACAGATTTAAGAGAGAGCTACCTGTGTTCGCGAAGAGGGGATCGTTTTCTCTTTGTTAATGTAATTTTGCACTGCACGCATTAGCTGTATTAACCCATTAACATCTATAAACTAATACATTGTTTAAAAAAATACTTATAACTTAAAGGCTTTGTATATATAATTTTTTTAAACTGCTGATCTTCCTGGGTTGTTGCCTTCTCTTTGGACACGAACAAAAGAAGCTGCTCCGAGGCTTTTATGGACTGAGCAGGCCATGCAAGGGCGAAGAGCACGAAAATTGCGCTTGCTCTTGGCAGAACTGCGATTGAGTGCGGGGATGCACTGAACGAAATTCGGGACGGGATTTGGTCCAATAATATAATAGACCGATACTTCTAAACCTGCGTAGACAAACGCATGGTGATGTGGTTGTGTCTTTAAGGTTAAGGTCACTTATAGGTCATGGCCATTAGCTCATGTCGTGCACGTGTTCTGGTCGATAACTTCGTATAGTTTTTTGTTCTTAATTGTGGTTTAATTTGGCACTGTAGTGTATTTTATTATTAGCGATCGATCGTTTTATTTCCGTTTTTTTTCTTTTAAATTTTTTTTCTCGGTGCACCAACTTGTGCGTTGCGATCACGTTTTTAAAATTTTTTCAGCTCGCGACTCGACGGTCCGGCGTGACAATTAGCAGACTGAACAAAAAGAAGAGAGCGATCTAATACGCATGCACTTTTTATAGTCGTTCTTTCCAGAGCTTTCCATTGGAGAGTATGAAGTTAGCTGTGATTAAACTCCTAAGCTCTGGAAGCAATCTCACTACTGAGAGAAAAAGAGCATTGCAGCATCAAAGCTGTTATTTATGCATTTTATCGCAGGCGACAAATTTGTCAAGAACAAATTGCGATAAAACTTTTAATGATGAAAATAACAAACGTTACACCACCCGATAATCTGACTTCGCTAGATGGAATGATTAGCGGGAATCAGGCTCTAATGTCTTTTTGCGTGAAAAGTACCTATTTCTTTTCCCTGCAGATCTTCCAACAAGTAAAAGCAATTACCTAATTTTTTTTTTAATGCGAGACTTCAAAAACTGAGGTGCTAATTTTGCATTAAAATTCTGCGTAAATTTGCTAAGGGCAAAATTGCGTCTAAAAATTTCTTGTCCCTCTCTAAACGTAACTGGCTTTGAGCGAAGATTGTATTGTATTGCATTCCTTTCAAATGCTTGACGGATATTTGATTTAATATCACTACGTAACATTATAAGGTTATCGGTTCGAGATAAGGGAACTATTTGTTCCTTTAGTAGTGACAAATCTTTTAAGAGCCGATAGTCTGATCCGTGGGTTATCATATCTATACCAAAGAGGGCTTTATATGGCGAACATCTCAATGACTGATGTACCGAAGATCTTAAGGCGCATGAGATTCCTGTGAGATTCTGGTCCCAATCTGTTTGATCATTTTTTAAATAAGATCGCACTGCTGCTAATAAAGATCGGTTAACTCGATCCGCAGCATTACTCTGAGGCGAGTATAAGGCTGTATAAACATGTCTTATTCCAAACTTTGTAAGGAATGCATTAAAATCATTTGCTTTGAACTCCGACCCATTGTCGCTAACACAAACTTCAGGAACCCCAACTGCATGAAAAATACTATGTAATAGATAATCTTGAATTTCTGCAGATGTAAACTTTTTAAAAGGTTGCAGCCAATGGTATTTGCTAACGTGATCAAGCACAATAAGAATAGCAATATGTCCTCTTTTGCTACGCGGATAGGGTCCTAGTAGATCATTATATAAGCACTGGAAGGGCCTGCATGTCGGACTAAGAGTACCCATGGGCGGGCGTAGGGTATAATTAGGTGCCTTCATTTGCTTACATATTTCGCACTGTCTTATGTATTTTTGTACGTCACTTGCCAAACCTGGCCAAAAGAGATTTAAACGAATTTTCTCAATAGTTTTTTGCATACCTCCATGTGAAGAGACTAAACCATCATGTGCTTGTTTTAGCACTGCTGATCGGAGACGTTCTGGAACCCATAACTTCCATGATTTTTTGTCTTGCTCCAACTCGCCTGACATGTGTTCTCTCTGTATATATAGATATGGTTCAACTATTTTTACAGTCGGAAATTTATCTTGATTTGCCTTAAACTTTATTTTAAGCTTTTCATACTCTTCATCATTAAAAAAATCTGATTTTAGGTCTATGACTGGTTCTAACTCCAAGTTTGCTATTTCTAGCTCTTCAAGGCGAGATAACGCATCAGGAACAACATGTTCCCTTCCTTTGCGATGGGAAATAGTAAACTTAAACTGTTGCAGCTTGAAAATCCAACGAGGCAATCTTCCTGAGACATTTTGTTGGCGAATAAGCCAAAGCAGACTCGAATGGTCAGTAACTACTTCAAATTCTTGCAGCTCAAGATAGCATCTATACTTTTCTACTGCAAGGATTACCGCTAAGTATTCACGTTCAGTAACGCTATAGTTTTTTGAGAACGGTTTAACTTTTTCGACATAAATGCGATCGGTTGCTCGTGCTCAATATCAGATAATTTAACTAATACAGCTCCGATTCCAACATCACTTGCGTCACAATGCAAAAAGAATTTCTTCAATTGATCCATTGCCACTTGGGTTTCAGGAGTCCAAATGAACTTTTTCTTGTTTTTAAACAATTCGGTAATTGGACAAGCAAGCTCTGCAAAGTTTTGTATAAACCGCCGGTACCAATTACAAACTCCAAGAAAATCACGAATCTGTTTAAGATTCTTCCAAGAAATTTTGCCGGGATCTGTGGAAATTCCTTCACAGCCAATAGTATAACCTAAATAGTTGATACTCGTAACACAAAAGTAACTTTTTCCAATATTTAGTGTTATATTAGCTTTTCTAAACTGATCAGCCAGAACCGCTAAATGTGATTCAAAGTCTTCTGATACCATACAAAGATCGTCTATATAACCAAAAACACAATATAGTAAATCAGGGGGTATGATCTCGTCCATCAAACGACACATTGTGGATGGTGCATTACACAATCAAAATGGCATTACCTTGAATTGATAAAGGGGTCTACACGGAACAGTAAAAGCTGTTAAAGGCTTTGACTCCTCATCCAACTTAATTTGCCAATAGGCATCTTTTAAATCGAGCTTCGAGATTAAATTTGCCTTGGGCACACAAGCTAAAATTCCATCGATGCTGGGTAACGGATATGCATCTTTTCCTGTAGCATCTTTAAGTTTTCGAGCATCAAGGCAGAGCCTTATTTTATTGGGCTTGAGAACTAATCTCATGGGTGAACTCCAAGCACTAATTGAAGGTTCAATAACATCCAAAGAGAGCATTCGATCAATCTCCGCAAACAAAACCTTTTCGACCGCGGGACTGACAGGGTAGAATCGTTGTTTTACTGGCTTTGCATCTCCGATGTCAATATGAAGCTGAATTAAATTCGTGCGACCCAAACCAGTATCACAGTTTAAACAGTTTTTTCACTACTATAAGCTGTTGCCTTTTCAATAAAGTTAAAGGATAGATATCCTCTAAGTTATCAGTACTCTGGGACAAATCTATGGAATGAATTACTGACATTTGCTCCAGTATCCAGTAATCCAAGTTCTTTAACCTCAAGAAAAGAGACTTCCGCATAACTTCTTAAATCATTCTAGCAGACACCAATAATCTGTGGTTGTTTCTTATCTTATCATAATAACATCTAATTCTTGCAGCGTTTCTACTTGTTTTCACAATTTCATTGGGCCTTACTTCCGTAAAAATCTTATTCCTAGTTTTTTTATAATTTTGTAAACGATCAATATGTGACTTTTTATAAGTTTGCTGAGACGCGTCTTGCCTGCTTGGTGAGATTTGCGTTGGCTGAGCAATCTTGATTTTATTTTCATTTTTGCTAACTTTTATTTCGACGGTGGTGTTGGATGCACCCTGTATTCGGTTTTCCGATTTGCGACGGATGCATTTTTGAAATTGGGGCTTATATATATTTGGTTCCCCACAACCATAACAAAATATGCGGCGCTCTGCTATACAGTCTTGCCACGCGTATCCTGTGACATCACAATTCCAACACACGAGCTTTGCGTGTGAAGCGCGAACTGCTGCAATTTCACTTTCAATTTCTTCTTGATTATTATTTTGATGATCATTTATTTCAATAGCGTGTACCTTTACTTTTGCTTTTGTACTTTCTACACATGAACCTATTTCACGAGTTAGATTTTCTTTCATTTGAACTAGTTTTCTCAACTCGCTAATGGTTCTGATTGGCTGATATAATAACTGTTGACGCGTTTCGGGTAAGAGATTATTTTTAAGAATCTCTAGAATTTCGTATTCGTCTATTTGGACAGATGAGTTATCCATCAGTGCTGCCACAGCATCGAAAAACATTGCAAACGTTTCTCCTGACTTTTGCTTTCGTGCGCGAATACGTTCATTGCTAAGAAAGTCCGATGTATAGTTGTCTTAAGGACATTCAAAAATCAGACCAGATAATACGAGATAATCCTTTATGTTATCTCCAAAACCAATCTCGTACTTTACCTGCAAATAATATATGCAAGTGCTTGCACAAGCCTTGAGAATCACTTTCTAAAGTCATCGGTTAGTGATTTAACTCGATAAATAAATTCTTCTACGGTTAAGCCTTGCTTAGTTCCCTCAAAAGTTAAGTTCCATTTTTGCATAATATTAGCAATTTGACTGCTAGGTACTGACGATTGACTCGGTGATGATATTGGCTCATTATAATGTACTCGGTTATTTCTTATGGGTGATTGACTTCGTTGGTTTATATTTAGACTGGATACCAAACGAGAAACGGTCTGCTCTATCATATTCTGTATTAAAGAGTAATCTATACTTGGCTCTCTCGATACATAATTGGGCCGAGATACGTTTGGTCTCCCTCGCCTTTTAGAATTGGATTGAGCAGCAGCAGGATTATAACTATTACTACTGTTCTGCACATCTCCTTGCAGGTTACGAGTCTGTGCTGGTTCTTCATTTAGGGATCTTGCCAAGCTGCGCGTGACAGTACGTCGATTTTGCGATTGCGGCATGCTGCAGCTTCTGTTTGTCGCGTTGGCGAACAATTTCCTACTACTAGTTTTAACTGGTTCGTTTCAATGATCTGAAAACAACTTGGACAGTCTTTGTGAGTCGTCAGCCGACTCTCTAGGCATTGCCTATGGTACACATGATTGCAAGGTGTGACATAGCATGGTTCTGTATCCGTTATGACTTGAGAACAAACTAAACAGTTTTGTTTTGCATCAGTACTTGGCTGTCGAGCTTGTACAGGAAAATGTCTTGGTAACATTTCTTCAAAAATTTTTTTTTATTAATTTTACCCTTTTATGACATTTTTTGGTAAACATACACGGTAGTAACTTAATCGGCCAGTTTTCAATAAGAAGAAGTATTTTATTAACTTTTTAGTTTTTAACAGTGTTTCCAGAACGCGGTACAATTACACTGCCGCATGATGTGCAGATCCAGCCTAAATTCAACATTGCCTATAACCTTATAAACTAATAACCAAATTGATCCTACTAGCGATATACTTTGGACTTTTGACTGTGTTAAACAAGTGCTATTCAAGAAAAAGGCTCTTTTCTTAGCAATTGGCAGGATGTCTGAGCTGAGCCAAAACATGCAAGAATCCAAAAAGCTTTGAAGAGTATTTCCTAGCTTCTACTACTTCAAGCACAGCTTGTGTCCAAAATTAAAAAAATGTCTGAGCCAAGGTTGTATGAGCATCTCTACAACTATCAGGTGGCAACAATAGCTTTGACTTTTCTATCTCATACATGACCCATTAGTTTAAGCTTTTGGCAGATAATCGAACTGAATCTAATTATAAGACTCCAAAACGCCTAAGAAAACAGGAATCCTATAAGCACCATAGATTAGGAAAAAGTAGACAAAATATATATGCTCTTTATAAACCAGGTATGTACTCTACTATCTTTCTGTAACGAAAGCCTTCAAACTTTATCTTCCAGTAGCCTTAAGCTTGACCACCACAAATTATGTAACCAAACACAATTCCTGGTCTTTACCGAAAAAGGAGGCCACAGACAGTTGGTTCCAAAATCTTATGTACGGCTTCACCTAAAGACCGAGGCTCCATACAGTTGGTTCAAAAAGATATACAGATGTCCCACACAGATGGTTTAAAAAGAGATACAGATGCCCCACGTTGTCGGGCGCCATAAATTTATGTAATCTTTGCTAAAATTAACTGTAGACTTTGCTCCACGTTGGGCGCAAAAAAATTTAGGTGGCCTATGCCACAATTTTCTGTAGACTTTACGCCACGTCTGGACAACAAAAATGTACAGAATCTAGCCAACGTCTGCATGTACTGACCAGATGTTAACGGATTGGTCAATCGCATTCGTCCAGTGAGTCGAAGGAGGTATAGCGGAGTGGGACCCTATATTACCGTAGCTCTTTCGGGGTGGGGTGGGTTTTGCTAATTCCTTGACTCGTGCTTACAAAATTTTATTAAGGGTCCCTTCGGAAACTAAAGAAAAAAATTCGCAAAATATCGTCAACAAAATAAAGAAAAGAAAACAAAACGAGGCAGCTAGACGAGCTGTAACTCACAGACCGATATGCTTCAAAAAAAATGGGTGACTTCTCTTATTAACTGGCTTTGGCGGTGTCTGAAGTTGGTGGTTGACAACCGCATTCTATACCCTACCCAACCATGGACTTTACTAGCGGGATGTTTTTAAAGTCCCCAAAAACAATTAGGTTACTACTGTTATGTTACCATGTCAATAGGACTAAATCAATTTAGTCGTGCATACTCGAATTGATGAAAAAATAGAATAATAACAAATTCCGTTTCATTATACTCATGATAGGTGCTTAATTTATTTAACAAAGATTTCTCGGTAAGAATATATAATCATAAAAAACAAGCTTTTCCATATTCCTTTTAAAAAAAAATTATGCTAACATTTAAAAATAAGGCAACTTCAAATAACAATATTAATACTTTAACTTTTTTTTTACAGTGTATGCCTATAATACTTTTAATGAATACATGTCGTTTTACTAGCACTAATTTGAATAACTATTTGGGTTATGATTACTCTTTACTTCATGTGTGCGCTGCAAAACAGTTAAGGAAACGATCCCGTTTAAATTAAATAAGGGAAGGGTCAGTACTTTTTTTTTTTTTTTTCTTTTTACTATTTATTTGTTCTGCAATTAGTTTTATTAACAAAATTAATCGCTATAATTGTAATTTAATTCAAGGTGACCAACAAATATACAGCTGTGATTAGAACATGTCAAAGAAACAATAAAAGAGAGTTGCTTCTTTATAGCTTTTATGTACTTACATATGTACTGCTCCGACGATGAAAGGCCTTCCAGCGAGAGAGTCCATCGTTGCTTTTGATGTTAATTTTGTGTCTGTTTTTGTTACTTTAAATTATTTTTGTCACTTTACACATTTTCTAATCAGCTGTGGTCTAATACTTATGCATATCGAATACAGAGAACGCAGATATACATATATATTTACATGTGCTCTACATACAGATTAAGAGAGAGCTACCTGTGTTCGCGAAGAGGGGATCGTTCTCTCTTTGTTAATGTAATTTTGCACTGCACTCATTAACTGTATTAACCCATTAACATCTATAAACTAATACATTGTTTAAAAAAATACTTATAACTTAAAGTCTTTGTATATAGGATTTTTTTAAACTGCTGATCTTCCTGGGTTGTTGCCTTCTCTTTGGATACGAACAAGAGAAGCTGCTCCGAGGCTTTTATGGACTGAGCAGGCCATGCAAGGGCGAAGAGCACGAAAATTGCGCTTGCTCTTGGCAGAACTGCGATTGAGTGCGGGGATGCACTGAACGAAATTCGGGACGGGATTTGGTCCAATAATATAATAGACCGATACTTCTAAACCTGCGTAGACAAACGCATGGTGATGTGGTTGTGCCTTTAAGGTTAAGGTCACTTATAGGTCATGGCCATTAGCTCATGTCGTGCACGTGTTCTGGTCGATAAATTCGTATAGTTTTTTGTTCTTAATTATGGTTTAATTTGGCACTGTTATGTATTTTATTATTAGCGATCGATCGTTTTATTTCCGTTTTTTTTCTTTTAACATTTTTTTTTCTCGGTGCACCAACTTGTGCGTTGCGATCACGTGTTTAAAATTTTTTCAGCTCGCGACTCGACGGTCCGGCGTGACAATTAGCAGACTGAACAAAAAAGAAGAGAAGCGATCTAATACGCATGCACTTTTTATAGTCGTTCGTTCCAGAGCTTTCCATTGGAGAGTATGAAGTTAGCTGTGATTAAACTCCTAAGCTCTGGAAGCAATCTCACTACTGAGAGAAAAAGAGCATTGCAGCATCAAAGCTGTTATTTATGCATTTTATCGCAGGCGACAAATTTGTCAAGAACAAATTGCGATGATTAATGATGAAAATAACAAACGTTACACAACTACCGCTTAATTGAAATTTAAAGCCTGAAAACATGTCAAAGCAAAGCCGACTTATGAAAAACATATGCGCACAGCCACTTTATGAGTTCAATCCACATTTTAATGGGATACATGTGTGTATTGTAGATGTATGTGAAAATGCATATATATATATATATATATATACGTACTTTTCGGTTGGTTGCCCTCTAATTTGTCCAACAACAAGAACAGCAACGGCCACAAAATATAGCAAATACGCGTACTCAAGTAGGCTGGTTTGCTTCGCATGATTTGAGCGCAAACGCAGTCATTTATTTGCCTTCAATCAAACGTGAAATTGCTTAGTGCATTAAGTGCCACACTCACCCATACAAACGAGCCTCAAATCCTAATACCCACTTCACCTACAGCCCCCTAACCCGCAGCAGCACACCCAACCACCCAACTTGTTCTTTTCTTCATCAAATATTGACATATCAGCGGCGCCGACACACAAACTCAACAATATAATAACTCAAAATCAGTTGCACGCGATTATGTACAAAAAAGTAAATAAACAAACAACCAAAACAACACACATGTGTGTTTGTCCAGCTTGCTGGGTAGGAAAAAATGTAACTCTAACAGCATACAGCTGTACATAGTATATCATTCGTTAACGCTGAAATTTTCAGTGATCGATGTGCCAATAAATGTTATGAATTCATCATTGTATTATATATATATATATATGATATATGCCAGAGGAGACGTGCTTGGTGGGGTATGCGGATGATGTGGCTGTACTGGTATCAGCACGAGACCTGCAACGAGCACAGCTCAAACTCAATCAAGTGATGAGGACTGTTTCTGCCTATCGTACGGTCTCGGAGCCTGCTGTGTTGGTGATCGCGGGGGTGGCATTAATACAACTTCTGGCTAAAGAACGGCAGGCTGTTTTCTTGAGGAGAAGGGGAAAATTCTTCCCAAGAGGAAAGAGCCAACACACTTCGCGCATGACATGAGTCTCTTTGGGAGGGGGAGAGTAGGGGGAGAAGGACTGCGCGACTTATCGCAGACGTGGAGTCGTGGACCACAAGAAAGCATGGTGAGGTAGATTACTACCTAACACAGCTTTTGTCAGGACACGGATACTTCCGCAAGTACCTTCACCGAATGGGAAAGGCAGCATCGCCCGACTGTATGTACAAGAAACTCGATCTAGATCGAGCTCAGAGCGAGTCTGAAATGCCTGAGCAAGAAGTAGATGGTCTTTAGGGCCACATGAAGGACCTTGCCCGAAGTAATGTGTTGAACGGTTCCAGGCAAGCGTCCAGGGTCAGTCGAGTGGGTCGACAGTAGAGGAACAGGGAGAGGGGTTTTAGCCGGTATACTTGCTGTTGAAGCAGAGGAGTCCGGCACACGGGTGGATATAAAGTGTTTCCCCTCTCCAACATTTGCCCAAAAAAATGTCCGTTCTTCTGTTGATTTGAACGTGTCGATCTCAGAGACCATGAGAGCTAGAAACTCTAGATTTTGAATCATGAACTAGGTATCATCTAAGCCATAGGCAGAACCATTTTATTTTATTCTTTCGAAAACTTTAAGTGGTTTCGATATACACATCCAAATAGTTGGTCCCTCCCGCACTTACATATTAGTGTAAACTAGTATTGAGTTCGGCTTGCAAACATATTAAGAACCTTAGAAGAAATAAACAACAATGCGTTACACAATTCATCACAACAACTTACAATATTTAATATTTAATGGATCGACTCACCCATATTTTTAAAGTACGTGTATGTACAATACGCTTGTCGTAGCATATCGCACAAACGCACCATGGCTGTGATTTGTATGTACTGGTCTTGTTCTGTGAAATTGAGCAAAGTCGCCATAAAATCAGCGAGCCGCTCGACCAGCTCATATATCAAGCCTAAGAAGCGTTAAGGAACAACAACCAGAACAGCAGCAGCAACAAAGAAATATTAGAGGCCATTACAATTACGCAAAAGAGCGCGTAGGCAGAAAGAGTAGACAGAGAGCAAACGCAACCAAAGCTGGCTGACTCGATGAAAATTCGATGATAATTAATCACAGTTAGGCGCGAGGCGTGAAAATGGCTGGGACAAAAAAAAAAAAGCCAAAGCAGCAAGGACAAAGGCCATTGGGTAGGCGGCATAAATACATAAGCGTCAGCAAATTATAAATTAATTCAAACGCATTTAATGAAGAGAAACGCCATAGTCAGTGTCAGAGCGAGAGCCAGAGCCAGAGCCAAAGCAAACATAACCAGAGGGACAACAGAGACTCCAGCTTGGAGAAAAATGCAAATGCGACGACGCCAACTAAACACAGAAAACACAGCCAGACGTTTGAATTAAATAAATGAAATACATAAATAAAAACAGATGAGTCGTTGCCGCCGAGCTGCGAAGAACCGCAAGGCCAACCGAACCGAAACCAAAAGCGGCAACACCCAAAACGAAGCGAAAAAACGACCGAAAAAGCACATTAAACAACAACACCCCAACAATTAATCAGTGAAATTGCAAAAGAGCTAAAGGCGACAGCGACAACAAGAAGAAAACAGTAGAACAGGAGAACAGCGACAACGAATCAAGCTTCGCCAGCCGTTGGCAGGCTAAGGGCGTTTAAGCCGCCTAAAATTAGGCAACACAAACTGCAGAATATTAATTAAACGATTTTCCATATGACTAAGTCACTTCTGAATCCATTCAAAACGGTTATATGTCGTATGCGAAATGGCCGAGTAGCAATCAAAAGTTTCCAATAAACAGTTATCGGCTAGTGATCGTTAAGTAAATACCCTATAAAAACATATATTTATTTATCAAATAGCTTCGATTGAAAGTTCATACAAATAATGCATGGAAAAATGACGAAAAAGCATGGACAGAAAGTTCGGGGTCCCTGAGTCAACAATTTTCACCCTTGAAACTCTGATAATAAAATTGTAAATTGAAACTTTCAACATAATAGGAAAACTAAATAACTTTCACAAATTGATTATTTTTTCACACTTTTTCTATGTAAACATAAAACAATAATGATTGATGAAGAGTATGTATATATGAATTAAACATTTTTTTCCTCGCTCGATACAGTGAACAATTAATTAGTTTTCGAAAAAATCTTTCGATTTAATTTTTTTTTTTTGTATTTTGATAAGTGCACAACTTAAACAAACCCCATTGGCATTGTTGTGTGTACAGGATATTAAAGCAACTGTGGCCTTTCAAAATATATTGCAAAAATTTAACAATTTGGCAACAACAAAAAGTTTTTCGGCACAACAAAATGTTGACGCTGATTTTATAAACCGAAAGCACAACCGAAATGGAAAATGATAACTGGGAAATTATAATGAAAACGCCAATTGTATATGTATTTGTAACTTTTTGGACAAAATAACGTAACGTAACGCGCTGAGTTGTGGTCGTAAATCTATCTACAAATATTTAACTGATTCAGCAAGGGGTGCAGGGGCTAGAGTGAACGAAGGGAGGTATAGAAACAGTCAAACCCATAGATTTATGATGCGAAAAGTCCAATTGCCCTATTTATATAGAGACAAAATGAGAATGAGATAGAGATAGCGAAGTTGCCCACTAAAATGTTGGGCAATGTGGCTGGCAGTAAGGTTTTTACGGTTTCCAGTTGCTGTCGGTTGACTGTCAGTTTCGCTTTTTGGCCAAACAATTCTCTAGTTTGTTGGCTTTCAACAACATTTTTTGAGAAAGTCAGCAAAAATAAACAGCGACAGCCTCGAGCCAGCCATAAATAAGTTTTCCTGTGTTTCAGCTCGAACGCCTCTCCGTTTATTCAACGTTTACATTAGCTCTGTTACCGTATATATTCGAATGTATGTATGAATGTACGTGCGAATGACACAAATTGTTGCCACATACTTACTTGGGCTTGACAGGCATGCATTCTTAATTGCCAAGCGATAGTAAAAAGAACAGGGAGGAGCGCGAACATTAATCAACTTTTTACTTTGCTGCCAACGCAATTTGCATATGGCCCGTAGACATTTTTACTTTTTTTTTTTTTTTGGTTGCCTGAATTGCATTATGGCCTCATAAATGTCCAGCCACCAAATAAGGAAGGACTCGTTCTATAAGCTGTGCTGTGCTGTCCACTCAGGTGTAAACGCATTGCAACATTTCCTCCTCCCCCCAACACTGGATAAACCAATTAAATTTATCATCGATGAAGGCAATCCAAAAATTGCAATGCATTTTCACATACATCTACAATACACACATGTATCCCATTAAAATGTGGATTGAACTCATAAAGTGGCTGTGCGCATATGTTTTTCATAAGTCGGCTTTGCTTTGACATGTTTTCAGGCTTTAAATTTCAATTAAGCGGTAGTTGTGTAACGTTTGTTATTTTCATCATTAAAAGTTTTATCGCAATTTGTTCTTGACAAATTTGTCGCCTGCGATAAAATGCATAAATAACAGCTTTGATGCTGCAATGCTCTTTTTCTCTCAGTAGTGAGATTGCTTCCAGAGCTTAGGAGTTTAATCACAGCTAACTTCATACTCTCCAATGGAAAGCTCTGGAACGAACGACTATAAAAAGTGCATGCGTATTAGATCGCTTCTCTTCTTTTTTGTCGAGTCGCGAGCTGAAAAAATTTTAAACACGTGATCGCAACGCACAAGTTGGTGCACCGAGAAAAAAAAATGTTAAAAGAGAAAAAACGGAAATAAAACGATCGATCGCTAATAATAAAATACATAACAGTGCCAAATTAAACCATAATTAAGAACAAAAAACTATACGAATTTATCGACCAGAACACGTGCACGACATGAGCTAATGGCCATGACCTATAAGTGACCTTAACCTTAAAGGCACAACCACATCACCATGCGTTTGTCTACGCAGGTTTAGAAGTATCGGTCTATTATATTATTGGACCAAATCCCGTCCCGAATTTCGTTCAGTGCATCCCCGCACTCAATCGCAGTTCTGCCAAGAGCAAGCGCAATTTTCGTGCTCTTCGCCCTTGCATGGCCTGCTCAGTTCATAAAAGCCTCGGAGCAGTTTCTCTTGTTCGTATCCAAAGAGAAGGCAACAACCCAGGAAGATCAGCAGTTTAAAAAAATCCTATATACAAAGACTTTAAGTTATAAGTATTTTTTTAAACAATGTATTAGTTTATAGATGTTAATGGGTTAATACAGTTAATGAGTGCAGTGCAAAATTACATTAACAAAGAGAGAACGATCCCCTCTTCGCGAACACAGGTAGCTCTCTCTTAATCTGTATGTAGAGCACATGTAAATATATATGTATATCTGCGTTCTCTGTATTCGATATGCATAAGTATTAGACCACAACTGATTAGAAAATGTGTAAAGTGACAAAAATAATTTAAAGTAACAAAAACAGACACAAAATTAACATCAAAAGCAACGATGGACTCTCTCGCTGGAAGGCCTTTCATCGTCGGAGCAGTACATATGTAAGTACATAAAAGCTATAAAGAAGCAACTCTCTTTTATTGTTTCTTTGACATGTTCTAATCACAGCTGTATATTTGTTGGTCACCTTGAATTAAATTACAATTATAGCGATTAATTTTGTTAATAAAACTAATTGCAGAACAAATAAATAGTAAAAAGAAAAAAAAACAAAAAAAAAAAAAGTACTGACCCTTCCCTTATTTAATTTAAACGGGATCGTTTCCTTAACTGTTTTGCAGCGCACACATGAAGTAAAGAGTAATCATAACCCAAATAGTTATTCAAATTAGTGCTAGTAAAACGACATGTATTCATTAAAAGTATTATAGGCATACACTGTAAAAAAAAAGTTAAAGTATTAATATTGTTATTTGAAGTTGCCTTATTTTTAAATGTTAGCATAATTTTTTTTTTAAAAGGAATATGGAAAAGCTTGTTTTTTATGATTATATATTCTTACCGAGAAATCTTTGTTAAATAAATTAAGCACCTATCATGAGTATAATGAAACGGAATTTGTTATTATTCTATTTTTTCATCAATTCGAGTATGCACGACTAAATTGATTTAGTCCTATTGACATGGTAACATAACAGTAGTAACCTAATTGTTTTTGGGGACTTTAAAAACATCCCGCTAGTAAAGTCCATGGTTGGGTAGGGTATAGAATGCGGTTGTCAACCACCAACTTCAGACACCGCCAAATAATAATAAGAGAAGTCACCCATTTTTTTTGAAGCATATCGGTCTGAGAGTTACAGCTCGTCTAGATGCCTCGTTTTGTTTTCTTTTCTTTATTTTGTTGACGATATTTTGCGAATTTTTTTCTTTAGTTTCCGAAGGGATCCTTAATAAAATTTTGTAAGCACGAGTCAAGGAATTAGCAAAACCCACCCCACCCCGAAAGAGCTACGGTAATATATCCCACTCCCACTCCGCTATACCTCCTTCGACTCACTGGACGAATGCGATTGACCAATCCGTTAACATCTGGTCAGTACATGCAGACGTTGGCTAGATTCTGTACATTTTTGTTGTCCAGACGTGGCGTAAGGTCTACAGAAAATTGTGGCATAAGCTACCTAAATTTTTTTGCGCCCAACGTGGAGCAAAGTCTACAGATAATTTTAGCTGAGATTACATAAAATTTTTGGCGCCCAACGTGGGGCATTTGTATCTCTTTTTAAACCATCTGTGTGGGACATCTGTATATCTTTTTGAACCAACTGTATGGAGCCTCGGTCTTTAGGTGAAGCCGTACATAAGTTTTTGGAACCAACTGTCTGTGGCCTCCTTTTTCGGTAAAGACCAGGAATTGTGTTTGGTTACATAATTTGTGGAGGTCAAGCTTAAGGCTGGGAGATAGAGTTTGAAGGCTTACGTTACAGAAATATAGTAGAGTACACACCTGGTTTGTAAAGAGAGCATATATATTTTTTCGACTTTTTCCTAATCTATGGTGCTTATAGGATTCCTAATTTGAATTGCCACAGGCCGAAGCATCAGATTATGAAAAACATGACGTTATTTTTTAGGCGTTTTGGATTCTTATAATTAGATTCACTTCGATTATCTGTCATATATGAGATAGAAAAGTCAAAGCTATTGTTGCCACCTGATAGTTGTAGAGATGCTCACACAACCTTAGCTCTGATATTTTTTTAATTTTGGACACAAGCTGTGCTTGAAGTAGTAGAAGCTAGGAAATACTCTTCAAAGCTTTTTAGATTCTTTCATATTTTGGCTCAGCTCAGATATCCTGCCAATTGCTAAGCAAAGAGCCTTTTTCTTGAATAGCACTTGTTAAAAACAGTCAAAAGTCCAAAGTATATCGCTAGTAGGATCAAATTGGTTATTAGTTCATAAGGTTATAGGCAATGTTGAATTTAGGCTGGATCTGCATATCATGCGACAGTGTAATTGTAACCCTTTTGGAACACTGTTAAAAACTAAGAAGAGCTTTAACCATTTTATTTGATCTGAATAATTAGTTGAAATAGCCCAGTTAATAAATTGCTTCTTCTTATTTAAAACTGGCCGATTAAGTTACTACCGTGTATGTTTACCAAAAAATGTCATAAAAGGGTAAAATTAATAAAAACAAATTTTTTGAAGATGTGTTACCAAGACATTCACCTGTACAAGCTCGACAGCCAAGTACTGATGCAGAAAAAAACTGTTTAGTTTGTTCTCAAGTCTTAACGGATACAGAACCATGCTATGTCACACCTTGTAATCATGTGTACCATAGGCACACATGATTACGGCTGACGACTCAGAAAGACTGTCCAAGTTGTTTTCAGATCATTGAAACGAACCAGTTAAAACAAGTAAGAAGGCTCTAGTCGAGAAATCCCGACTAGACTATACCCTTAACCCTATCATTTACGCATATAGTCAGTGCTTGCAAGTATGTGTGTATACGTGTATAGTGCATACTTTCTTAACTTCAATACTCCATATCTCCAGTGTTTCTCAACCGATTTCAAAAATTTTCTCAGATGGTCATTATTCAGTTTAGTCTTTCAAACTGCATCAAAACATTTTCCAAATTGAAGATTTTGTTGTTATCGATTACATGTGTATATCGAAAACGGGAAGAGTTATCGAAAATTAAAAAAAAAATTATACTGCCTAGGGATTAGGCGAGCTTATGTACCAAGTCTGGAGTCTCTAGCTCTTATAGTCTCTGAGATCGACGCGTTCATACATACGGACGGACGGACAGACGGACAGACGGCTATATCGACTCGGCTGTTGATGCTGATCAAGAATATATATACTTTATGGGGTCGGAGATGCTTCATCTCCCTGTTACATACTTTTGCACAAAACCATTATACCCTTTTTACCCATTTTCAATGGGTTAAGGGTATAAAAAGGGTACCTGATCAACTTGGCGATTGCTACCTATCATCAAAAAAACATATATAAAATGGAATCCATCAAACTCGAAATTCTGCTTGAAAATAAACTAGTGACTGGCGAAGAATTACAGAATGTAATTCGAAATTACAAAAAAAGATCCTCGGGAACGGAATATCAAACCAGGATATTATGAAGAGCGCATCAAAAGATTAAATAATCTATGGGAGAAATTTTTGACGGAAGATAATATTCAGAAACTACTTCAAGATACTAAAATTGACCATAGTTATTTTAAAAACGAATACTATGCGAAAATACAAAATGTAGTACTTGAACACAGAAAACTATCTTTGTCGGCTGTGAACAAAGAGTTGGAAATAAATAAATAAATGATTCGTGTATGTAATGTATTGCTCGACAGTTTGGACCGTATTGTGAAAAAAATTACTATTGAAACTCGCCAATGTTTTCAAAAAGTCATAAGCCAATACTGGAGTGACATAAGAGACATCCATATACAAATTTATAAAAAATTCATCGATCCCAAGAAAATTCGATATGATGACTGTTGACTTTTTGCTGCTGAAGATGCTGTTATTTCAGGGCAAACCTTAACAAGCGATGAAATGGTTCCAAAGGTAGAAATTCCAAAATTTAATGGAGATAATTTACAATGGCAGCAATTTCATGATATTTTGAAGAAAATGATTATGAATCTACGTTACCCAGTATTCAAAAGATGTGGTAATTAAACACCAACATGACTGGAGATGCGGAACGCCTAATACGCCATCTGTTTTAGTAACAAGCAAGTACTGTGTAACGCGTTGATTAATAAATTATTAGATCAACCAACCACAACCAATGAGGCAAAATCTATAAAGGCTCCTCATGATAACATAAAAGAAACGTTATCTGCACTAAATAAAATTGGAATATCAACAGCGACTTGGGATACAATGCTTCTATGCATGTTGGCTAAGAAACTTGTTCGGAAAACTCACATACTATATGAGCAATCTATTGTAAATGCAAGACAGTACAACAACTCAGTCAATTCCTGTTATTTTTGGAACAAAGATTTTTGACATTAAAGGCCACAAGCAGTGCTGACAAAAAAAATTTAAGCACTAAACAAAATATATGCGTCTCAACTGGAACAGAATACGTTTGCTATTACTGTGAGAAACCAAACCATGCCATATTCAAGTGCACGGAATTTATTGAAAGGACCCCATCTGAACGATTAATTTGGGTTCAAAAACAAAAATTGTGTGTGAAATGAGTGAGCGCGATCATACCGCAAAACATGCCAGAGAACAGATTGTTTTAAATGCAATAAAAGAAACAACACTCTTCTACATTTGGAAGCCAAACCTGATGCCAAAACTGCAGCATCGGCAAGTAGTACACAAACAATGTATGTACTTCTAGCCACAGCACGAGTCCTTATTGAAGGAAACAATGTACAAACAGGAGAATTCAGAGCTCTACTTGACTCTGGATCGGAAGTCAATGTCATCTCAGAGAGGGCATTAAAAATGTTGAATCTGAAGCGGCAAAGATCTGAACTACAAATTAATGGAATTGACGGACGAACACAAACATCGAGAGCAAGAGTTAATGTTATGCTTAAATCACACCATAACAAGTTAAACTCAAGATTTGAAGCTAACGTATTGCCTCACTTAGTAGCGGATCAACCAGCACAGACAATCGACATATCTCGTTGGAATGTTCCGGCAAACGTTACTTTGGCGGATCCTACCTTTGACAAACCTGGAAGAATAGGCATAATGATAGGAGCAGAATATCATTTTGAAATTATTCAAAATAATCATTTAAAAATTGGAAGAGGAATGCCAAGGCTACAAAAAACCAAGCAAGGATGGATTATAGTAGGAAAACTCCAAGATGCATCATCGACTTCAAGTGTATGCTCAGTACTAACTGAAGAAGATAATTTAGATCAACAAATAGCCAAATTGTGGGAACTGGACTCATACGAAACTAAATCTTCTTGCATTTCGCCGTTGGAGTTACAATGCGAAAAACATTTTATGCAAAACAATAAATTGGCTGAAACTCGATTCCCATTTTTCGACAACACTTCAGCCCAAGGGGAGAGTCGTGATCTAGCAACACGAAGATTTTTGTGTTTGGAAAATCGACTTCCACGAGATCCTGTAACGAAGCTATATTCAGTTCATGAAAGATTTTGAAGACCTGGGTCATATGAAGGAAATACATACAAAGGAAGTAGCAAAGGCACGCTATTTTATACCACATCATTATGTGGTCAAGCCCGACAGCTCCACAACAAAATTAAGATAAGTTTTTGATGCTTCTGTCCCCACAAGAGTTGGGACAATTAACGATTAACATTACAAAAGGAATGGAGGCATGTCGCATCAGAGAATAATGCAACTGACGTACAATCCACAGGAATCACTGCTGCTAAATTTGCAAAAAAAAAGTTAAAAAAGATCTATCTATGAAAGATGTACCAACTTACTATTGGTCCGCTAGATAGAAAGATAGTACTATCATGAATTAACTGTCCGGTATCCATTCGTGACAAATTTGTCGCCACAAGAGTTGGGACAATTAACGATTAACATTACAAAAGGAATGGAATCAGAGAATAATGCAGCTGACGTACTGTCCAGAGGAATCACTGCTGCTAAATTTGCCATAGACAGCATGTGGTTTTATGGTCCTCTATTTTTACATGGCTCACCTCTAAAATGGCCACCACTGTTTGTCGCTACTAAAGATGAGGTGGAGAGCTCAAATTCTTCAAGCAAAAGTCAGAGACCAATAATGAGAAGAGGACATAATTTATAAAATTAGGCATAATGGTTCATTAAATAAGCTAGTCAGAATCATAGCTTATTTAATGCGTTTCCAAAAGGGAAAGAAGCACACCAGCAAAATTATAGACTTCAATGAACTCCGTTAAAAAAATAATTATCGGCAACATACAACGTTACGATTTTATCGACGATATAAAACAAATTAAAAAACATAAAGAGACGCGGAGAGATAGTGCCATTAAATCTCTAGCACCTTTCTTGAATCAGGATGGCATCCTGCGAGTAGGAGGTCGACTGGAAGCAGCACACATATCGTTTGACGCCAAGCACCCAATGCTTTTGCCATACAACGATCCAATCGTAATAATCATCTTTGGACAAGTTCATAAGGATAACATGCATTGCGGCCCCCAAGCATTATTGACCATATCACGTCAGCAATTCTGGACGAAAAAGGGAAAAAGCATGGCAAGAACGACTGTTCAAACCTCCATCAAGTACACTAAAGCAAAGCCAAAATTAATGGGGCAGATTATGGGAAATCTACCACCACTCCGAGTTACACAAACTAGACCATTTCTGAACTCTGGAGCTGACTACTGCGGACCATTTAAAACCCACTACAAAATTCGTGGAAAGAAGCCTAACACAGCAAGCTTTGCATTCTTCTGTTGTTTCAAGACAAAGGCAGTTCATCTGGAATTGGTAAGCAATCTTACCACAGAGGCGTTTCGTGCAGTACTGCTATGCTTCATTAGTCGTCGTGGAAAGTGCCAAACATTGCACTGTGACAATGCAACAAATTTTGTAGAAGCAAAAAACAAGCTCCAAGAACTAGATAATGCAATACATACCGAAAAGGCTCAAGCTACGATAATTCAGGAATGCAATAATAGAGGAGTGCAATTTAAATATGATCCAAATGATATCACTGCATTAACACCAGGACACCCCAGCTGGAGAACCACCGCGCAAGCCAACAGTGAACCAACTCAGCAACCCAAAACACTAGGACACCGATGGCAAGCAGTGTCTAAATTAAAACACTCGTTCTGGACACAGTGGTTCATGAATACCTTCAACAGTTGCATCAACGTCAAAAGTGGAGAAGATCGACAGCTAACATCAAAGAAGGAGCTCTGATTCTACTAAAAAGAAGACAACAGTCCAGTTTTACAATGGCCCATGGGTAGAATCGTTCGAGTTTACCATGGAAAAGACAATTTTGTGAGGGTTGTCGATGTAAAAACCTCCAAAGGAATCTTTAAGAGGGAAGTTCAGCATGTAGCTCCTCTATTTAATGAAGAGGAGCCCACTCACAACCACCCAGTAGATGATCCTATGGAAAGTGAGCAATCAGATGAAAGTTCACTACCCCAGAAAAGGAGGCAGATTAATATCTGCTCCTTAACTACATCGATGTTGGTTATGTTGCTTCTATTGCCGCTTACATTGGCACAATCGATAAACATAACTCAGTTCGGATCAAAACCTGGCATATTCTTTGAAAAAATTGGAACAACTCAATTAGCAGAATCTGAATGGACGATAGTGGCCTACTTGGATCTACAAACATATTGGACCGATGTAGATACATTTTCAGAAGGCACTACAAGGATTGGCCAAATGTGCATCAAAATTATTGACATACCGGCGTGCACGGGACTGTATCAACACTTTCGACACATATTTAAAATTTAAAAAATTCATTGACTACACTATTAACGCCTTGATGATGAGTCTCATTTCCATACTTTTCAATGGGCAAAAATATGCTGTCGACACAGCTTACGGCAATGGCTCAATCATGTTATAATTAAAATAACGTTGCCTTTGGTATCAACGTCAACACTGGAGCTATACAATCTGGTACCTACCAGATATAAGCCAAAATGGGTTTCAAGTCTTCAAAACTCAAAAATCTTTCATTGCTATCAACAATTATCGGGATAACCTTGTTGACTACGGAAGACATGGCAAACCGTTATCAAAGTTCCACAAATGATTTCATCTGCTACAGTAAACAATAACTGTTCTCTATCGACATAAGGTGCGAAATGCAACTATTGAAAGTATCAATAAAATATTTATGTGGCAGAAAATGCATAAGATGAACCGTTGGATATTTGCAACAAAAACTCCATTAAAATTCTCTGCAGTCTGCACCGATGGAACATCCAGTTATATAATACTGGGCAACTAACAGCAAAGGCAGGATGTATCATACGCAACTCATTATTAACCGTAGCCAGTCAAAGCGTTATGGAAACATCATTGCTGACATCATATGCCCGATTTGGAAACATATACGACAATAAATCGACCACCCAGCGACTGGATACTACAACAACAAAGGACATGGAAATCTTGGGCTACAATAAACTTCACGAACTACAGAGGGAACTTATACCAAACAAACGTCTTTATTTACCACACAACATTCACCCAATCGAACATCAGCATATCGCAATGTACATCGGATTGTTATTTATGATGATCATGCTGATATATGTTAAAAAATGGTGCATAACAAATGGATCATCTCAGAAAGCCGAACTATCAACCACACCCAGATGTGAACACCACGCCGAAAATTAATCATTCGCCATTAGATTAAATTATGGTTGAATATATATTCAACGTCCGGGAGGATGTACGATTTCGTCAAGAGCAGAAAATCGTACGCTGCAGTTGTGATTAGAAATATTTCTCACACCTTAAGCTGAGACGTGTGCAGTAAGAAAATAGTACTGCATACAACGTCATAAATAATATGCACCCGAGCCATACAGTTGTGATTAGAAATATGTTTTCACCATAGGCTGAGTCGTCTGCACTAAGCAGATAAGACTGCATACAACGTCATAAATAAGATGAGAGCCATACAGTTGTGATGTTGTTTATCATAACTACATAATCTTAAGACATGGTATCTGTGCATACATAAATAACCTTTGATTGTTTAGGCCATCTTGTAAATAAAATACATAGTCCTAAGCAAACCATAATCTAAGAAATTTGTATATAAACCATGAATTCTCACTTAATAAATTAGTACGAATAGAGAGTTCTTTGTATGATCACTTCGAAATTCAAATTTCTTCAGGTACCGATTGCGACGACGATATCTGCTACTGGTACATGAACCGGTAGCACATACATTACATTTATTTTACACAAACTAAGAGCGAGCTACTTGTAAAATTTTACCGGGGATCGTTTTCTCTTTGTTATAATAATTTTTCCCTTCACTCATTACTGTACATATAAACTAATAGACATTTTTGGAAAGAAAAAAACATATAACTTAGCAGGCTTTGCATAATTTTAAACAGCTGATCTCCCACTGGCTTGTTGCCAATAACAAAAGAAGCTGCTCCAGGGCTTCTATGGGATGAGTAGGCCGTGCAAGGGAAGAGCACGAAAACTGCTCTTGTCAGCACTGTGCGCGGATGCCCTAGACCAAGTGTTGGAATAATAGAATAGACCTGCATTGACAAAGGCTGGGTGCGTCTTGAGGTTAAGTCCACTTATAGGTCGTGGACATTAGCTCATGTCGTGTACGTGTTCTGGTCGATACCTTCGTATATACTTTAGTTCTTAAATTTGGGTTTATTTTGTTTTAAAAACTATGGTATTGTAGTGTATTTTATTGTCAATCGAACGTTTTATTTCAAAAAGAGCATTGCAACATAAAAACTGTTATCTATGCCTTTTATCGCAGGCGACAAATATGTTATGTTGAGGAACGAGTGGCTGTTATTGTGTACTAAAAGAAGGGGTGCACGCGCTGGCTCCGGCTGAATTCTCGGTAGGAGGGGCAGGAGACCAAAATTCTTTTTCGTGCACTAGAGGCTCGCTAACAATCATTAATAAAAAATATCCCGTGCGTACCATAGTAATTCGACTAAATAGGGGGGAACGGTTGAGGAAAAGGAAAGAGAAAATTCGAAATTTTTTTCATATCAGGCACGGGAGGCTACACTCCTCGTTTGCTATTTGGTTGCGCTGCACCTATGTAGTTGTCGCTGTTGTTGCCCACCCTACCATGATCATCATAATCCATACATTAACCTTTACGATGATATATAATCCAAAACGACGTACTAAATCCTACTACTTCTAGTAGTCCGCTGCATGTCTCCCGAAAAAAAAGAAAAAAAAATTGTTAACAACCTTAATATAATTCAAATTTTAATAAAAATAAGTTATTTAAATTTAAATTATTAATAATTATAATATAACGTCTGCAGACGCCCGCTACATGTGGCGTTGGGCCGTCTTTTTGTGTATGCATGTGTGTCCACTATCGCTTCATCCCAGCCTATGGTTAAGTTCGTCTCGCCTTTCTTCTGTATGTCTTGCCAATATTTGTAATCGTCCGTCTTTTTGTGTATGTATTTCTGTGGGCCCAACGGGAATAGGCAAAGCGCAAAGGAACGAACAACAACAACACGTGATGGTTATCGTTACTGAAACGCACAAGCTACATAATGTTGTTTAAAGTTGTAAAGTAACTCTGCGCAAGGTGGCGAATTGTGTTATTGTTTTGGCGACTGGAATTAGCAAATATAAAAGACGGGATGAGAGTGCACATATTCCATTTTATAACAAAAACTCGCAGGAATCAGGATCAGAAATGTGCATAAATCAACGTTAAGAGTGCTTTAACCTTCAAATAACCTCGACATATAACAAGTTAATTACATATATTAAATGCAAAGTTGTGCAGTGCAGAACGTAGCATATAGGGCTCCGCTGAACACATCAGATCACAATGCAATGGTGATTATAGAGTGTTTTATCAGACTCCGTGTTATTTTATCAATAGGAGAATCCCAAAAGGTTAAGGTGCACGCGATCAGATTTGCCCTAACCTCAAAACCATAAAGAAAAGAAATTAAGACACGCTGTGAAGAAATAGTTATACATTTGTAAGAATGCTCGTAAGTAATGTATGCAAATTAGAATGGCTCACAAAATTTTCTTGAACTAATTAAATTGTTGTGTCATCTAGCCAAAACGAAACATTATCATCGCAGATCAGCAAAAAAAAGTGGAAGACCTTCAACTATGCTGGATTAAAAGGGTGAGTCACAAGAAAAAAAAAAACAACAACAATATTTTTGTTAGAAACTAGAAACTAGAAAACAATGTATATATTGAGATTATAAATGAAAAATCAAAACTCATGGCGCATGGTACATGCTTAAAGCGAATTGTTTTTTTTTTTTGTATACTAAAATGTAAACGACAATAGGTATTAAGGAATATCAATGAAGTAGAAGTAAACTGGAGTTAGTTGATATTGAAAAGACCCTTAATTGTTAAGATGAACTAAATACTTCATAATGAGAGAGGTTGTATTAATTTAGAGTATCAAATTGTTGTGCATTATGAATGCGTAAAATAAAGTATATGTTCCCTGGAAATTAATATGATTGAGTAAAGTTCGATTTGGGAGTTTTCGGTTAATCTGTGGCAGAAGAAAGCTCAAGGTAGGGTGGGTGCAGAGCCATACTGCAGCAACATCAGCAGTTCAAACCGCGTATTTTCGTAAAGCGTGTTTGATAGTTACTGCAACTCAAGGTTTCTTTTTTCTGCTTACCATTAACCCATTGAAAATGGGTAAAAAGGGTATAATGGTTTTGTGCAAAAGTATGTAACAGGCAGAAGGAAGCATCTCCGACCCCATAAAGTATATATATTCTTGATCAGCATCAACAGCCGAGTCGATATAGCCATGTCCGTCTGTCCGTCCGTCCGTCCGTATGTATGAACGCGTCGATCTCAGAGACTATAAGAGCTAGAGACTCCTGATTTGGTACATCGCCTAATCCCCGCGCAGTACAAGTTTGTTTTAGATTTTCGATAACTCTTCCCGTTTCCGATATACACATGTAATCGATAACAACAAAATCTTCAATGTAAAAATTAATGCAGTTTGAAAGATTAGACTAAATAATGACAATCTGTGAAAATTTTATTGAAATCGGTTGAGAAACACTGGAGATATGGAGTATTAAATTTAAGAAAGTATGTACTATATGCATACATACACACACTCACACTTACTTGCAAGCACTAACTGTATGCGTAAATTATAGGGTGAAGGGTATAATCTAGTCGGGATTTCTCGACTAGAGCCTTCTTACTTGTTTTGTTTATGTTTATATTTTGGCCCACGGATTCATAAATTTAATTTAATATTATCCCTGACTCTACTTGTGTGTGTGTACTTCTTAATTTCTACGAACCCCGAGGAGACTGTTTTTGCTAGCCAACGAGAAACTTATTAGAAACAATTCCCGCACACAATGCAATAGTATCGTGTCCTCGCGAGTTCTAGCTACAAATGTCCGTAAACGAGAAATATTATAATATTAATTTGGGCACCCAATGTGAGGCTTGATTCGAATGTAACGAGAAATATTATAATAATTTTGGAACAACGCGAACGATAAAATAAATTTTGCGCCCGAAGAGCTAGATAATAATTATACGTTACAGAGAATAAATACAATATTAATTTTGGCACCTATGTAGTTGTCACAGCTGTTGCCCACCCTACCATGATCATCATAATCCATACATTAACATTTACGATATATAATCCAAAACGACGTACTAAATCCTACTACTTCTAGTAGTCCGCTGCATGTCTCCCGAAAAAAAAGAAAAAAAATTTCAGGAACAAGTATATAAAACAGGATGCAATGATAGTTGATGATGAGTTCCTTCAAATGCACGCTCTATTGAAATTTACTATAACAGAATATTTGAACACATGGAGAGTTTGATTAATCGTAGACTTAGAAACCTTAATTTAGAGAAACGACTAAAAGCAAATTCAGGTCAAGGTTTGGAAACACCTCAACCGGAGTTAAGTCCAACTAAAGACAGAAGAACTGGCCGAAGCAGTCGTATTCAGCCTGATAAAGTAGCACAGGTGAAGCATAGTTAGAACATTAAATTCGATGGCTCAACGAAAGGGATAACGGTATAAGAATTTGTCTACAGAATTCGATCACTTACGGAAAATTTTTAAATATAACGATTTTGCAGCAGTATGTGATTACATACATGTTTTAATGTTTGGGAAAGCTAGGGAGTGGTTTTTGCGCTATCGTCGAGACTCGCATAGATTTGTGTGGAGTGAGTTTAGTGCGGCATTACAACGGCAGTATACCAACTACACAAACGATTTCGATGTACTAGAGGACATTCGAGCGAGGAAGCAACAGGTAAATCTTTTGAATATTTTTATGATGCCATCATGGGGATTACATCTCGTATGTCAAAACCTATAGAAGAATCGCAACTGTTGGAAATATTGACCAGAAATCTTGTATTTGAGATAACACAGGAATTATTGTATGTTCGAATAAATTCAGTTGCTCATCTCAGGAAAACAATTCAAATGAGAGAAAATTTATTGCAAAATTATCAAGAAATCGGGTTGTAAAAAGTTCCAAAGCGAATAATTGCGGCTGTTGAGGAAGAACAATTGGATGATCCCAATTTAGTAGTAGAAGCTATTCAAGCACCAAGAAAAGTTTATAGATGCTGGAACTGTGACGAAGAAGGTCTTAGCTGGGATATGTGTTAGCAGGGTTTTGTTATGGTTGTGGTGCAAAGAAAGTGTACTAACCAACTTGTCCCGTATGCATTGCAAAATGAACGGGAAACTCGCAGGTGGGTCCATTTGGCAACCAGAGTCGAGTGGCCCCGAAACAGTAATTAAATGTAAAACTCAACAAACAGTAGCTAGGTCAATAGAACCAGTTACAGTAAAACCGGACGTGTCAGATTTAATGCCAAAAGTGGATATTAAGATAGAGCAGCAAGGCGTTACAATTTCCAATTTGTGTCAAATTCGTCCATATCATGAGAATTTACGCGCATATATGCAAGTGAGGAAGAGAATATTTAAAGATAAAGAACTGGGGAGGTTCGTTAAAGAACCAAAACGTTCAACACAACGTATTCGTAACTTTTATAACAAAATTAATAAAATCATAAATTTCTGAAATAGAAAGTAAACAAAATGTGTCATATCCGTTAACGGATTTACAACGAAGCCGGTTAAATACAGTAGTATCATTCTTTCCTAGTTTCGAAAAAGGATTAGGTCGTACTTCGTTAATCGAACGCGAAATTTAGGTGGGAAATGCAAACTGATTAAGTAGAGATTTTTACCAGTATTACCGGGTGTAGAAAATTGTATATTGAGATGACAGAATGGTTGATGAGCAAAAAAAAAAAGGTCACCTCCTCATTTATGGAAGAAGCTTATTTAGATGATTTTTGTACTGTCTTCCGATTTCGAATCTCATTTAACAGTGTTGATGAGACTGGCTGAAAAATTTCTAAAAGCGAGTCTGACGCTTAACTTGAACAAAAGCCATTTTTGTGTTACAGAAGTAAAATATTTGAGATATGTCATTGGACGTGGAGGCATACCAACGGATCCATTCAAGATTGAGTCAATCTTATATTGGCCGGTTCCAAAGTCCGTGAAGCAAATCCGGAGATTTTTAGGATTGGTAGGATGGTATAGGAGGTTTATTGGCAACTTTGCTACAATAACCACATCTATGACGGATCTTCTTTTAAAAAAAAAAATTTTGATTGGACAGAAGCAGCCAAAGAGGCTTTTGACCGACTAAAATGTGTATTAACTTCTGCTCCAGTTAATGAGGTTAATGCGTTAGACAATTTTGGACCTGACATTGATCTAAATTCCATTTGTTTTATAAGTCCAGAATATACTGAACTGCAGCGTAAAATTAACGAAAACAAAGGTACATATCCACATGTGAAAGTGTTGGATGGGTTTGTGTACAAACAAACAGAGCATAGCGATGGCATTATAGCATGAAACAACAAAATGCATGGAAATTATGGATTCATCAGTTTTAGCTCATGGAGGAATGGCAAAGACCTTAGATTTGATTCGTAGGAACTTATTTTGGGCCGGGATGGTATCTCAAGTAAGAGAATTTGTTAGAAGATGTGACGTGGCACAAAAGCGACAAACATGGTGTTAAAACCACCCATGGGAGTAAAAGCAGATTCCCAACGTCCATTTCAACGTCTCTACATAGACATATTAGGACCTTATCCTAGAAGCAAACATGGGAATATTGGGCTGTTAATAGTTCTTGACCATTTATCCAAATTTCATTGGTTGCATCCACTTAAGAAATTCACGAGTAAAGGTATATACAAAGGAGTATACAAAAATTCTTGGAACATCAAATATTTTATATATACAAAGTACCGGAAATAGTGATAATTTAATGCTTTTCTGACTACATTTAGCATCAAGCATTTAACACAGCTATATATTCACCTCAGTCAAATGAATCAGAAAGGGTTAATAGGTCAATAATAACAGCTATTCGAGAATATATTGGCTCTGATCAGAATGAATGGGATTTGCACATTCATTCTATCAGCTGTGCGTTAAGAAATAAATCATTCAAGTTGCACCTTATCAAGCATTGTATGGCTTGAACATGGTAACTCATGGCTCGCAATATCAATTGATTAGAAATCTACAGTTGTTAGATGAGCCTACAGTTCAGCTAGCACAAGCGAATAAATTAAAATTAATGAAACAAGATATGCGAAGAATCTGATAGGCAGGCAAATCAATATACGAGAAATGTTGAATATAAAGTAGGTCAAGAAGTATTTCGAAGGAATTTCGTACAAAGCAATTTTTGCAAGGGCCTGAACGCAAAACTGTGCCAACCATTTTTAAAGTCAGAGGAACACAAGGCAGCTCTTTTTATATTTTGGAGGACCTACAAGGAAAGTTACTTTGTACATATCATGCTAAGGATATAAGACAATAAAAAGTTTCTGTGTAATTCGAAGCGGTAAGACCTTCAAATTAAACAGTGCTTGTGAGGAACAATTCTCTGTGTAATTCGACGCGGTAAGACCTGCGAATTAAACAGTGGGTATGAGGACCGAATTATGTAAAGTTTGAAAGTTCGCGCACAAGGTTACATTACAGTGGTAATAACAGTGGCTTACAATGTTAAATGGCAACTTGATAGGGGGCGCTGCTTTAAAGTAACTCTGCACAAGGCGGCGAATTGTGTTGTTATTGTTTTGGCGACTGTAATTAGCAAATAAAGGGTGCTTTTATTTAGAGCTATAGAACTTGAAGTTGGCAACACTTTTTTCAGCTGTTAAGTGATTTATGCTTAGTTTGGTTTGGCATTTCAACATGAATAGACTGACGCCTGAACAACGCTTCCAAATTATGCAAATTACGTCCATTTTACGGTCAACATAATCGACCATCAGAGCAATTAATTCGATTAACTATGGAACGTTTTCGCGCCACGTTTACTCTAAATGATAATACGCATCCCCAGAGATGTCGTACAGTGTGTACAGAAGAAGCCATTGCCGCTGTAGAGCGTAGCGTAGAGGAAGACCTGAATCAGTCAACGATTGAACACTTGGAGGACAACATTCGGCGCGTTATAACGATATACGGCCACAAATGTTGGATAAAGTCGTCGAAAATTGGACCTCTAGATTCGACTACGTCCGAGCCAGCCGTGGCGGACATATGCCAGAAATCATATTGAAATTATAATTATCAATAAAAATATCATCTTTGTTTTATTCCATTTCAAAGTTCTATACCTCTAAAAAAAACACCCTTTATAAAAGATGATGAGAGTGCACATATTCCTTTTTATAAAAAAATGTCGCAGGAAGCAGGATCAGAAATGTGCTTAAATCAAAGTTAAGAGTGCTTTAACTTTCAAATAACCTCGCGATATAACAAGTTAATTACATATATTAAATGCAAAGTGGTGCAGTGCAGAGCGCAGCATATTTGGGGTCCGCTGAACACAGCTAATCATATTGAATTTTAATTGGCAGCACAGGAGATCAGATTCGCCTTAACCTCAAAACCATAAACACTTGGTGCGAGGAAATACATGTACTTGATCTACAGTGGGTATAGTGGACACAAGAGAGTCTCGCTTGCAAGCCCAAATGCAAAGACACAGGCAGGAACTAAAAGTCTTGGGAACTGTAGAGAAGGGCAGTGCGGCTCACGCTACAATTGGAACCGAGTCTACGGCATTTCCAAAAGTACTCTGTGCGCGACTCCACAACAACAATACCAGCTTAAGAAAAAAATATATAAAATCATAAAAATGTTCTGTGATGAATAACCAAAATTCATGTAATTATTCGAGATTATGTACATATAGGTAGTTGTTAACTTTTGTATTGTCAGAAATGCATACACAAAAAGACGGACGATTACAATTCCCTTTAGAATCGTTCTCATGCATACACACAAAGAGGGATGAATTCAAATATTGAGGCAGGCTCAGAAGTATAAACAAACAAGACAAAAAGAAGAAATGGCGAGACGAACTTAACCATAGATCTGGGATGAAGCGATAATGCACACACATGCATACACAAAAAGACTGCCCAAGGCCACATGCAGCGGGCGTCTGCAGAAGTTTTACCGTCGACACAACAAATTTGTATTATGCTGTCGGAGGCAGCAGCAGCTAAACAATAATTTTATAATTAAAGCTCAATATATAATGAAAAGCTAACGTAGTTCATAAGTAGTTTACGATATATTCAGCACTAATTGTCAAATTTGCTTTGCACATTCGTTTGCATCTAATTGCATGGATAAGCTTTCGTCCGACTGTTTGGCAAAGCTTAATCTTCTTCAGCTATTACTTTTTACCTCTCGTCTGCTACGGTTGCGAATGAGACTGATTACGTGCTACTCGCAACAGCAATCATACTTGTATGAAATCGATCTGGTACCTTCGTACCCTGCAGAGCTCTGCTGAATTCACCATCGCATCTAAATTTTGTCACCACTCGATTCTCTAACCAGCTTCAGTTGGAGCTACGCTCAAATATCGTAGTATCAGGCATAGGCGAATCTTCTTTATCTTATCCAAAATATAAACATAAACAAAACAAGTAAGGAGGCTCTAGTCGATAAATCCCGACTAGACTAATACCTTGAACCATGTACTTTTCGCATACAGTCAGTGCTTGCAAATATGTGTGTATACGCGTATAGTGCATACATTCTTAACTTCAATACTCCATATCTCCAGTGTTTCTCAACTGATTTCAATCAAATTAAACAGATTGTCATTATTTAGTCTAATCTTTGAAACTGCATCAAAAAGTTTTCCAAATTCATAATTTTGTTGTTATCGATCACATGTGTAAATCGGAAACTGGAAGAGTTATCGTAAATTTTAAACAAACTTGTACTGCCTAGGGATTAGGCGAGCTTATGTACCAAATCTGGAGTCTCTAGCTCTTATAGTCTCTGAAATCGACGCGTTCATACATACTGACGGACAGACGGAAGGACGGACGGACGGACGGACGGACGGACGGACAGACGGACATGGCTATATCGACTCGGCTGTTGATGCTGATCAAGAATATATATACTTTATGGGATCGGACATGCTTCCTTCGGCCTGTTACATACTTTTGCACAAAACCATTATACCCTTTTTACCCATTTTCAATGGGTTCAGGGTATAAAAAGTGCCTCCTCTAAACAAATGCAAACAAATTATTTGCTTCTAATGAAGTAAATGAATGATTAATAAATAAAATATATGCATACAATATATATATATATTAATTTATATTATTAATAATATACATTTAAATAACTTATTTTTATTGTTTTAATTTTTTACTTAAATATAATAAAAAAGTATTAATTTTATATAATACGTATAATACGTATTATATAACAAATTCATCACACCCAAGTCTCAAAGTATTAATAACTATAAGAGTTCACGCTTCGAAATATGTATTGAAGGTGCAATAGCTTTCTTATCTCAAAATGTATCAACTTACTACCATATTTAATAAATTGGATTATGCGTTGAAATCTTTTACTCAGGTCAAATATTTTTAGTTTTGTGCTGATGCTCATTATTTTTATCTTTCAATACTCACTATAACCGTCCCATGTCATTTTTTCTATTAATGGTCTTATTTGGTCGTCAATCATCTCCATTTCAACGGCTATAAGCGACCTTTCTGTTTCGTGTGCTCGATCATTTATATCATTGCACCATTCGGCGATTCTCAGCAATTTAATTCGCGCTTGCTGAAAAAATAAATAAATAAAATGATCATGAAAAGAGCTATTTAGATCAGACAATACTGAAATATACTTCTTAAGCGCTTGATATTTGATATACTTGGTATAAAATAATGTTCAGTAATAAGTTAAAAGCGACAAAATAAGATGTTCAATATGTAAGTCTGGTTTTGAATGCGACAAAAGTAATCTCCAGTCCAAAAATCTTAGTTTATGAATATTTTGTCCTTTATATATATCGAAAAATCATTGTACTTCAAATTTAAATTAGGCTTTACCAAGTAAGGTAAAATACTTAAAAGTATATTCCTGCCTGAGCTATTTTATAAATATTATACTGTATACATTAAGAGTGTGTTAATTTTGTTCGCGTCCAAGCAACCGCTTAACAACCGTTAAGATCGTAATTTACAACGAACAAAGTTATCCAAAACTAGTGTTGTGCTTAATTGATTTTTAAATCAATTGATTTTTGATTTATTGGTGATAATAAACTTAATTTTAACCTACGATATCTCCGGTGTTTTTGAACTGATTTTCACAGATTATTATTTTTTCTTAGATCCCAAACATAAAGTCCATTAAATTATTATATATATTACATTATTCATATAGATCTCAAAAATATTTATTTGTTTTTCGGAAGTTTTTAAACAGCTCTAAATCGAGAAGCGCTGAAATCAACACCAAACTAAACAAATTCCAAATATGTTGAGCAAACTAAAGCAAAATTAGACCAAAGCAAAGAAATCAAGTAAGAAGGCTCTAGTCGAGAAAGATCGACTGAGGAGCACCCTGATCGCTTGAACTTACATGTACCCCCCCACATCTCCGGTTTTTCTAACCGATATTAATAAAAATTTCCTTATTATTATCTACAGTTTTTTTTAAACATTTTTCCAAATGTTATTAAGTTGAAGATTTATCGATCATTCATATGTCGTATTCGTTTCACTTTTATTTAAGCGTGTTCTTTGCACTTTTTTCTTAATAATGTATATTTCTGTAATACATGGTTTTTGCACTTCGGGGTCTTAATTAAAAACCTTTTTCCACAAATTAATAAATGGTTAAATTGATTCTCCAGTACTAATCAACCAAATTAACTTTGCAGTACCTATTAGAAACACTAGAAATTTTGTACCTATAGCGCTTCAAACTTGTTACTCCAACTATGCTATCCATAACCCTTTTCGGATCTTATGTGCAACATATAACGATCTTAAAAAACTAGTCTTGTGTCATGTGTCTATATGTTCGCGATCTTCGTAACCGCACGCTACGCGGTGCGCCCCTCAATCGGCTCAATCTACGTCCAATAATAAATCAATTGGATTTTGTTCAAAAATATGCAAAAAAAAGAGATATTTTTAAATGTCATGTTTTCGGTAATTTAAAATAGGTTTTGCATTTATAACTTTTGTAGTTTTCGGGTCCTTGAAATCACAGAGATTAATTTGACGGACATATAAATATATTTTTTAATTCATGTTGATTATACGCACCCAAAGATTTTCCTCCAAATTAAAAAATTTAATAAGATTTGGTGATAATTCACATTCCAAAAGCAATAATATTTTGATATCCTTTAGAACAATTTTAAGATTTTCACTAAAGTTGACAAAAATATTGTTGTCAATTCGTTTTAACAAAGAAATTCCAATGCTTTCTTGAATGCTTGTCCAGCACTTTACAACCCACTTTAGTAATATATTATGAATCAAACCATTTAATTCCTGTAACATTAAATTATAAAGGTCTAAGACATTTTTTCCGCGTTCATTTTCGAAAAGTCTGCATACAAATATTTTTAATAATTGAGAATAAAAGTCGATAAGATACCACTGCAATACTTACGGATAGTAATATAATTCAGAGTTCTTATAAATAGCTGTAATACGATGTCGAAGTTTACTTAGCAATGCGATAGTTCCTGATGTTTTTGGGAAGCAGTCATCAGTCGGAATTGCCTAGCATTGAAAATTATATATCGATAAATGAAGTAATACTACTTATATGTAGAAGACAAATACTTACGGACGAGTTCCTATCATTATTTGACTGTTTCAGAATATTGCAGTCCTCTTTAACGTACATTATTTCCTTTTCAAAATCATCGACAATAATATGCATAAATGAATCAATGTGCATTTTAATAATAGGTCGAAGTAGTAGACGCCCACATAGCAATAAGTTATGAGAATCTTCAAGCGCTTTTTCAAATTGAGATGCAATCTTGCGTTCTAGCATATCTGTTTTTTGCTTAAAATTAAGAAAATCATTCTCAAAAGCCGTGTTTTCCGAATCAGTGTCCAAGGTATTATATTGTACGTTTGTCCACTCACGATAATAGTTTTTGTAATCCTCAACTATAATTTCAAGTACACCTGTAATTTGACGACCTCTAAGGCCACCTATTACTATTTTATCTAGTTTCATAAAATCCCGACCAGTATTAAACATTTCTTCTAGCACATGTAGCCGCTCAATAAAACTGTCTAAGCGTTGAAAAACTTTAACTGCCTGCCAAGTCCAGTCCTGTGAGTTGAAGGTAGCGCCGATTTTAAATTTTTTTAATGAGTTTCGACATTCTCTGTAAATAGTCCTGAAATTCACATACGAAATGTAATATTTAATTACTTTGTGTAAATTTCGCAGACTAACTTACTTGTAATATTCGAGATGTTCAATATTAATAATAATTTTTTTGTAGGCTTCCTCAATGTCACTCTGAAACATAGAATCAGGTTCGATTGTGCGTATAACGCATTCAATAATAGAATTGTGAAAAAGATTGAAGAAAAGAGTCATGTTATCCAGTGTATGAAAATAGCGCGAATGTCCCCAAACAAGACCAACTGTTAACATTAACGTCCGTATATCTGGTCTATTATCATCCATAGTTGCCATTTCAAATTTATCAATTTTTTTTTTCTGTTTAAAAGTATAAAATGAACTGCTTAAAAATAAATGCATCAATGGCTTACCAAAGCTGCCAAACATTTTGTTATGTCTCTTGCTTCGGCTAAAGACTCCAATACTAGTTCTACAATACGTCGATAAGAGTGTTCAAAAACTGATTGTATTTTCTCCAACACAAAGCCGATGGTCTTTATTCGAATATCACCCAATTGAAGAGCAAGATTTTCAAGGTTTTCCTGACGTGATTCCCAGTATGCAAATATGGCCTCAGGCAGTGGATATTTTTCAGTCGACAAAAGCATGTCTGCTGACTTAACGCCTACCAAGTTTTCAACTGAGTCCAGCCACTTAACAACCATAAATTCAATAGAATGTTTCATCATATGATTAACAGAAGCATGCTTCCTAAAAATAAATACTATTTTTAATATGTACATGATTGATTGATCGAGTCAACAGCCTGCTGTGTATTTTAATAAGTTTTTCTCTAAAGTTGTCAAATAATAATGTGGGCGTAAAATTAAATCTCGACATATATCCATTTTCCAGCCCCCGAAGCGAAAATTTGTCAGACGAAGACATGAACCAAGATATTAAACTTTTAAATTTGATGAAAAAATTTGCGTTCAACTTGCACAAAACAATTAATGTTTTCCTTCAGAACAAAAAGAAGTGAAAACATTGGACTCGGGAACAACTGACTGCGAAATACTCTGATACGAGTATTAAAACATGCTGTAAGGGAGGTGGTATATAGACCCAATGGATGGTTCTGGTAAATAAAATTTGGAAAAGATAAAAATAATACAATAATAAAAAAAATATATTGAAATTAGATCACTAAAGCTTTAAAACTGTTGGGGATGTACGCATTCACATTTTTTTTAAGGCGTAGCATCCAAATATTTAATCAATGAGAATGTCAATGAAAATGTAATAGATATAGTAGAATATAGCAATGAGAATGTAATAGATAGAGTGGAAAATAGAGTACCCCTCCAATAGTGAAAAAAAAACTCCCAGACATACGGTTAAGCTTGTCTCACTGCTTCTTGATAGACAACATGAATTAAAAGCACTATTCTCGAAGGTGATGTGTGCTGGAGGTGTCGTCAGCAGCTCTCTTTAGAGAACAGGCAAAACGTATGTTGGGTTATTTATTTATTTATTATCTGCAAAATATCATAAAATATCATTATGGAGGATATATCAAAATATTCGATAACTTGTATTTTCAATGATGTAGCGGACGTGCTTCGACTATCATGCATGTAACACAGCTTGTAATTTGTTTTTTATGTAAGGCCATCGATCATAACTATTATAACTCTGGGTTTATATTTATTCAGAATATATGTCCGCTTCATGCGACTTATACTCCGCGATTAAAGCGTCCACAAACGATTACAAAACGGGAATGCAAGACAAGCTCCGGTGTAAATAGGCAAATACAGTTGT
>JAWNNV010001187.1:0-11399 GCA_035044485.1 Scaptomyza reducta | reverse complement strand
AATGTTTTTTTTTTCGAAATTCATGTCAAAACATTTCCAACTATGAATGAGGTTTAATTATTGAGATCGAGCCACGACTAAAATGCCTTTCCTTTTGAAAATCGGTTCAGTTTTGACAAAGTTATAGGTTCGGAAAGTTTTGACAAAGTTATAGGCTTGGAAAGTTTTAACATAAATTTCGAAAAAAAAAACATTTCCAACTATGAATTCGGTTTAATTATTGAGATCGAGCCACGACTAAAACGCCTTTCCTTTTGAAAATCGGTTCAGTTTTGACAAAGTTATAGGTTCGAAAAGTTTTGACACAGTTAAAGGTTTGGAAAAAATTGACAAAGTTATAGGTTCGGAAAGATTTGACATGAATTTCGATAAAAAAAAACATTTCCAACTATGAATGCGCTTTAATTATTGAGATCGAGCCACGACTAAAACGCCTTTCCTTTTGAAAATCGGTTCAGTTTTGACAAAGTTATAGGTTCAGAAAGTTTTGACATAGTTATAGGTTTGGAAAGTTTTGAAAAAGTTACAGGTTCGGAAAGTTTTAACATGAATTTCGAAAAAAAAAACATTTCCAACTCTGAATGAGGTTTAATTATTGAGATCGAGCCACGACTAAAACGCATTTCCTTTTGAAAATCGGTTCAGTTTTGACAAAGTTATAGGTTCGGAAAGTTTTGACAAAGTTATAGGCTTGGAAAGTTTTAACATAAATTTCGAAAAAAAAACATTTGCAACTATGAATTCGGTTTAATTATTGAGATCGAGCCACGACTAAAACGCCTTTCCTTTTGAAAATCGGTTCAGTTTTGACAAAGTTATAGGTTCGAAAAGTTTTGACACAGTTAAAGGTTTGGAAAAAATTGACAAAGTTATAGGTTCGGAAAGATTTGACATGAATTTCGATAAAAAAAAACATTTCCAACTATGAATGCGGTTTAATTATTGAGATCGAGCCACGACTAAAACGCCTTTCCTTTTGAAAATCGGTTCAGTTTTGACAAAGTTATAGGTTCGGAAAGTTTTGACATAGTTATAGGTTTGGAAAGTTTTGAAAAGTTACAGGTTCGGAAAGTTTTAACATGAATTTCGAAAAAAAAAACATTTCCAACTATGAATGCGGTTTAATTATTGAGATCGAGCCACGACTAAAACGCCTTTCCTTTTGAAAATCGGTTCAGTTTTGACAAAGTTATAGGTTCGGAAAGTTTTGACATAGTTATAGGTTCGGAAATTTGAAAAGTTATAGGTTGAGTTTTACATGAATTTCGAAAAAAAAAACATTTCCAACTATGAATGCGGTTTAATTATTGAGATCGAGCCACGACTAAAACGCCTTTCCTTTTGAAAATCGGTTCAGTTTTGACAAAGTTATAGGTTAGGACAAGTTATAGGTTCGGAAAGTTTTGACAAAGTTATAGGTTCGGAAAGTTTTAACATAAATTTCGAAAAAAAAAACATTTCCAACTATGAATGCGGTTTAATTATTGAGATCGAGCCACGACTAAAACGCCTTTCCTTTTGAAAATCGGTTCAGTTTTGACAAAGTTATAGGTTCGGAAAGTTTTGACATAGTTATAGGTTCGGAAAGTTTTGGCAAAGTTATAGGTTCGGAAAGTCTTAACATGAATTTCGAAAAAAAAAACATTTCCAACTATGAATGCGGTTTAATTATTGAGATCGAGCCACGACTAAAACGGCTTCAGTTTTGACAAAGTTATAGGTTCGGAAAGTTTTGACATAGTTATAGGTTCGGAAAGTTTTGACAAAGTTATAGGTTCGGAAAGTTTTGACATGAATTTCGAAAAAAAAAACATTTCCAACTATGAATGCGGTTTAATTATTGAGATCGAGCCACGACTAAAACGCCTTTCCTTTTGAAAATCGGTTCAGTTTTGACAAAGTTATAGGTTCGGAAAGTTTTGACATAGTTATAGGTTTGGAAAGTTTTGAAAAAGTTACAGGTTCGGAAAGTTTTAACATGAATTTCGAAAAAAAAAACATTTCCAACTATGAATGAGGTTTAATTATTGAGATCGAGCCACGACTAAAACGCCTTTCCTTTTGAAAATCGGTTCAGTTTTGACAAAGTTATAGGTTCGGAAAGTTTTGACAAAGTTATAGGCTTGGAAAGATTTTAACATAAATTTCGAAAAAAAAAACATTTGCAACTATGAATGCGGTTTAATTATTGAGATCGAGCCACGACTAAAACGCCTTTCCTTTTGAAAATCGGTTCAGTTTTGACAAAGTTATAGGTTCGGAAAGTTTTGACATAGTTATAGGTTTGGAAAGTTTTGACAAAGTTATAGGTTCGGAAAGTTTTGACATGAATTTCGAAAAAAAAAACATTTCCAACTATGAATGCGGTTTAATTATTGAGATCGAGCCACGACTAAAACGCCTTTCCTTTTGAAAATCGGTTCAGTTTTGACAAAGTTATAGGTTCGGAAAGTTTTGACATAGTTATAGGTTTGGAAAGTTTTGACAAAGTTACAGGTTCGGAAAGTTTTAACATGAATTTCGAAAAAAAAAACATTTGCAACTATGAATGCGGTTTAATTATTGAGATCGAGCCACGACTAAAACGCCTTTCCTTTTGAAAATCGGTTCAGTTTTGACAAAGTTATAGGTTCGGAAAGTTTTGACATATTTATAGGTTCGGAAAGTTTTGACATGAATTTCGAAAAAAAAAACATTTCCAACTATGAATGCGGTTTAATTATTGAGATCGAGCCACGACTAAAACGCCTTTCCTTTTGAAAATCGGTTCAGTTTTGACAAAGTTATAGGTTCGGAAAGTTTTGACGTTATGAAAGTTTTGAAATTAAGGTTCGGAAAGTTTTAACATGAATTTCGAAAAAAAAAACATTTCCAACTATGAATGCGGTTTAATTATTGAGATCGAGCCACGACTAAAACGTCTTTCCTTTTGAAAATCGGTGCAGATTTGATAAAGTTATAGGTTCGGAAAGTTTTGACATAGTTATAGGTTTGGAAAGTTTTGACAAAGTTACAGGTTCGGAAAGTTTTGACATAGTTATAGGTTCGGAAAGTTTTGACAAAGTTATAGGTTCTGAAAGTCTTAACATGAATTTCGAAAAAAAAAACATTTCCAACTATGAATGCGGTTTAATTATTGAGATCGAGCCACGACTAAAACGGCTTCAGTTTTGACAAAGTTATAGGTTCTTAAAATTTTTGACAAATTCATAGGTTCGGAAAGTTTTGACATGAATTTCGAAAAAAAAAACATTTCCAACTCTGAATGAGGTTTAATTATTGAGATCGAGCCACGACTAAAACGCCTTTCCTTTTGAAAATCGGTTCAGTTTTGACAAAGTTATAGGTTCGGAAAGTTTTGACAAAGTTATAGGCTTGGAAAGTTTTAACATAAATTTCGAAAAAAAAAACATTTCCAACTATGAATTCGGTTTAATTATTGAGATCGAGCCACGACTAAAACGCCTTTCCTTTTGAAAATCGGTTCAGTTTTGACAAAGTTATAGGTTCGAAAAGTTTTGACACAGTTAAAGGTTTGGAAAGTTTTGACAAAGTTATAGGTTCGGAAAGTTTTAACATGAATTTCGAAAAAAAAAACATTTCCAACTATGAATGCGCTTTAATTATTGAGATCGAGCCACGACTAAAACGCCTTTCCTTTTGAAAATCGGTTCAGTTTTGACAAAGTTATAGGTTCGGAAAGTTTTGACATAGTTATAGGTTCGGAAAGTTTTGACAAAGTTATAGGTTCTGAAAGTTTTAACATGAATTTCGAAAAAAAAAACATTTCCAACTATGAATGAGGTTTAATTATTGAGATCGAGCCACGACTAAAACGCATTTCGTTTTGAAAATCGGTTCAGTTTTGACAAAGTTATAGGTTCGGAAAGTTTTGACAAAGTTATAGGCTTGGAAAGTTTTAACATAAATTTCGAAAAAAAAAACATTTCGCAACTATGAATTCGGTTTAATTATTGAGATCGAGCCACGACTAAAACGCCTTTCCTTTTGAAAATCGGTTCAGTTTTGACAAAGTTATAGGTTCGGAAAGTTTTGACATAGTTATAGGTTCGGAAAGTTTTGACAAAGTTATAGGTTCGGAAAGTTTTGACATGAATTTCGATAAAAAAAAACATTTCCAACTATGAATGCGCTTTAATTATTGAGATCGAGCCACGACTAAAACGCCTTTCCTTTTGAAAATCGGTTCAGTTTTGACAAAGTTATAGGTTCGGAAAGTTTTGACATAGTTATAGGTTCGGAAAGTTTTGACAAAGTTATAGGTTCGGAAAGTTTTAACATGAATTTCGAAAAAAAAAACATTTGCAACTATGAATGCGGTTTAATTATTGAGATCGAGCCACGACTAAAACGCCTTTCCTTTTGAAAATCGGTTCAGTTTTGACAAAGTTATAGGTTCGGAAAGTTTTGACATAGTTATAGGTTCGGAAAGTTTTGACATGAAATTTCGAAAAAAAAAACATTTCCAACTATGAATGCGGTTTAATTATTGAGATCGAGCCACGACTAAAACGCCTTTCCTTTTGAAAATCGGTTCAGTTTTGACAAAGTTATAGGTTCGGAAAGTTTTGACTAAAGTTTTGAAAGTTTAGGCTTGGAAAGTTTTAACATAAATTTCGAAAAAAAAAACATTTGCAACTATGAATGCGGTTTAATTATTGAGATCGAGCCACGACTAAAACGCCTTTCCTTTTGAAAATCGGTTCAGTTTTGACAAAGTTATAGGTTCGGAAAGTTTTGACATAGTTATAGGTTCGGAAAGTTTTGACAAAGTTATAGGTTCTGAAAGTTTTAACATGAATTTCGAAAAAAAAAACATTTCCAACTATGAATGCGGTTTAATTATTGAGATCGAGCCACGACTAAAACGCCTTTCCTTTTGAAAATCGGTTCAGTTTTGACAAAGTTATAGGTTCGGAAAGTTTTGACATAGTTATGGTTCGGAAAGTTTTGACAAAGTTATAGGTTCGGAAAGTTTTGACATGAATTTCGAAAAAAAAAAACATTTGCAACTATGAATGAGGTTTAATTATTGAGATCGAGCCACGACTAAAACGCCTTTCCTTTTGAAAATCGGTTCAGTTTTGACAAAGTTATAGGTTCGGAAAGTTTTGACAAAGTTATAGGCTTGGAAAGTTTTAACATAAATTTCGAAAAAAAAACATTTCCAACTATGAATTCGGTTTAATTATTGAGATCGAGCCACGACTAAAACGCCTTTCCTTTTGAAAATCGGTTCAGTTTTGACAAAGTTATAGGTTCGGAAAGTTTTGACACAGTTATAGGTTCGGAAAATTTTGACAAAGTTATAGGTTCGGAAAGTTTTAACATAAATTTCGAAAAAAAAAACATTTGCAACTATGAATGCGGTTTAATTATTGAGATCGAGCCACGACTAAAACGCCTTTCCTTTTGAAAATCGGTTCAGTTTTGACAAAGTTATAGGTTCGGAAAGTTTTGACATAGTTATAGGTTCGGAAAGTTTTGACAAAGTTATAGGTTCTGAAAGTTTTAACATGAATTTCGAAAAAAAAAACATTTCCAACTATGAATGAGGTTTAATTATTGAGATCGAGCCACGACTAAAACGCCTTTCCTTTTGAAAATCGGTTCAGTTTTGACAAAGTTATAGGTTCGGAAAGTTTTGACAAAGTTATAGGCTTGGAAAGTTTTAACATAAATTTCGAAAAAAAAAACATTTGCAACTATGAATTCGGTTTAATTATTGAGATCGAGCCACGACTAAAACGCCTTTCCTTTTGAAAATCGGTTCAGTTTTGACAAAGTTATAGGTTCGGAAAGTTTTGACACAGTTATAGGTTCGGAAAGTTTTGACAAAGTTATAGGTTCGGAAAGTTTTGACATGAATTTCGATAAAAAAAAACATTTCCAACTATGAATGCGGTTTAATTATTGAGATCGAGCCACGACTAAAACGCCTTTCCTTTTGAAAATCGGTTCAGTTTTGACAAAGTTATAGGTTCGGAAAGTTTTGACATAGTTATAGGTTTGGAAAGTTTTGACAAAGTTACAGGTTCGGAAAGTTTTAACATAAATTTCGAAAAAAAAAACATTTGCAATTATGAATGCGGTTAAATTATTGAGATCGAGCCACGACTAAAACGCCTTTCCTTTTGAAAATCGGTTCAGTTTTGACAAAGTTATAGGTTCGGAAAGTTTTGACAAAGTTATAGGCTTGGAAATTTTTAACATAAATTTCGAAAAAAAAAACATTTCCAACTATGAATTCGGTTTAATTATTGAGATCGAGCCACGACTAAAACGCCTTTCCTTTTGAAAATCTGTTCAGTTTTGACAAAGTTATAGGTTCGGAAAGTTTTGTCATAGTTATAGGTTCGGAAAGTTTTGACAAAGTTATAGGTTCGGAAAGTTTTAACATAAATTTCGAAAAAAAAACATTTGCAACTATGAATGCGGTTTAATTATTGAGATCGAGCCACGACTAAAACGCCTTTCCTTTTGAAAATGGTTCAGTTTTGACAAAGTTATAGGTTCGGAAAGTTTTGACATAGTTATAGGTTCGGAAAGTTTTGACAAAGTTATAGGTTCTGAAAGTTTTGACATGAATTTCGATAAAAAAAAACATTTCCAACTATGAATGAGGTTTAATTATTGAGATCGAGCCACGACTAAAACGCCTTTCCTTTTGAAAATCGGTTCAGTTTTGACAAAGTTATAGGTTCGGAAAGTTTTGACAAAGTTATAGGCTTGGAAATTTTTAACATAAATTTCGAAAAAAAAAACATTTGCAACTATGAATTCGGTTTAATTATTGAGATCGAGCCACGACTAAAACGCCTTTCCTTTTGAAAATCGGTTCAGTTTTGACAAAGTTATAGGTTCGGAAAGTTTTGACATAGTTATAGGTTCGGAAAGTTTTGACAAAGTTATAGGTTCGGAAAGTTTTAACATAAATTTCGAAAAAAAAACATTTGCAACTATGAATGCGGTTTAATTATTGAGATCGAGCCACGACTAAAACGCCTTTCCTTTTGAAAATGGTTCAGTTTTGACAAAGTTATAGGTTCGGAAAGTTTTGACATAGTTATAGGTTCGGAAAGTTTTGACAAAGTTATAGGTTCTGAAAGTTTTGACATGAATTTCGAAAAAAAAACATTTCCAACTATGAATGAGGTTTAATTATTGAGATCGAGCCACGACTAAAACGCATTTCCTTTTGAAAATCGGTTCAGTTTTGACAAAGTTATAGGTTCGGAAAGTTTTGACAAAGTTATAGGCTTGGAAAGTTTTAACATAAATTTCGAAAAAAAAAACATTTCCAACTATGAATTCGGTTTAATAATTGAGATCGAGCCACGACTAAAACGCCTTTCCTTTTGAAAATCGGTTCAGTTTTGACAAAGTTATAGGTTCGGAAAGTTTTGACATAGTTATAGGTTCGGAAAGTTTTGACAAAGTTATAGGTTCGGAAAGTTTTAACATAAATTTCGAAAAAAAAAACATTTGCAACTATGAATGCGGTTTAATTATTGAGATCGAGCCACGACTAAAACGCCTTTCCTTTTGAAAATCGGTTCAGTTTTGACAAAGTTATAGGTTCGGAAAGTTTTGACATAGTTATGTTCGGAAAGTTTTGACAAAGTTATAGGTTCGGAAAGTTTTAACATGAATTTCGAAAAAAAAAACATTTCCAACTATGAATGCGGTTTAATTATTGAGATCGAGCCACGACTAAAACGCCTTTCCTTTTGAAAATCGGTTCAGTTTTGACAAAGTTATAGGTTCTGAAAGTTTTGACATAGTTATAGGTTCGGAAAGTTTTGACAAAGTTATAGGTCGGAAAGTTTTGACATGAATTTCGAAAAAAAAACATTTGCAACTATGAATGAGGTTTAATTATTGAGATCGAGCCACGACTAAAACGCCTTTCCTTTTGAAAATCGGTTCAGTTTTGACAAAGTTATAGGTTCGGAAAGTTTTGACAAAGTTATAGGCTTGGAAAGTTTTAACATAAATTTCGAAAAAAAAAACATTTCCAACTATGAATTCGGTTTAATAATTGAGATCGAGCCACGACTAAAACGCCTTTCCTTTTGAAAATCGGTTCAGTTTTGACAAAGTTATAGGTTCGGAAAGTTTTGACATAGTTATAGGTTCGGAAAGTTTTGACAAAGTTATAGGTTCGGAAAGTTTTAACATAAATTTCGAAAAAAAAAACATTTGCAACTATGAATGCGGTTTAATTATTGAGATCGAGCCACGACTAAAACGCCTTTCCTTTTGAAAATCGGTTCAGTTTTGACAAAGTTATAGGTTCGGAAAGTTTTGACACAGTTATAGGTTTGGAAAGTATTGACAAAGTTATAGGTTCGGAAAGTTTTGACATGAATTTCGAAAAAAAAAACATTTGCAACTATGAATGCGGTTTAATTATTGAGATCGAGCCACGACTAAAACGCCTTTCCTTTTGAAAATCGGTTCAGTTTTGACAAAGTTATAGGTTCGGAAAGTTTTGACAAAGTTATAGGCTTGGAAAGTTTTAACATAAATTTCGAAAAAAAAAACATTTCCAACTATGAATTCGGTTTAATAATTGAGATCGAGCCACGACTAAAACGCCTTTCCTTTTGAAAATCGGTTCAGTTTTGACAAAGTTATAGGTTCGGAAAGTTTTGACATAGTTATAGGTTCGGAAAGTTTTGACAAAGTTATAGGTTCGGAAAGTTTTAACATAAATTTCGGAAAAAATCATTTGCAACTATGAATGCGGTTTAATTATTGAGATCGAGCCACGACTAAAACGCCTTTCCTTTTGAAAATCGGTTCAGTTTTGACAAAGTTATAGGTTCGGAAAGTTTTGACACAGTTATAGGTTCGGAAAGTTTTGACAAAGTTATAGGTTCGGAAAGTTTTGACATGAATTTCGATAAAAAAAACATTTCCAACTATGAATGCGGTTTAGTTATTGAGATCGAGCCACGACTAAAACGGCTTTCCTTTTGAAAATCGGTTCAGTTTTGACAAAGTTATAGGTCGGAAAGTTTTGACGGAAAGTTTTGACATAGTTATAGGTTCGGAAAGTTTTGACAAAGTTATAGGTTCTGAAAGTTTTGACATGAACTTCGAAAAAAAAAACATTTGCAACTATGAATGCGGTTTAATTATTGAGATCGAGCCACGACTAAAACGCCTTTCCTTTTGAAAATCGGTTCAGTTTTGACAAAGTTATAGGTTCGGAAAGTTTTGACAAAGTTATAGGCTTGGAAAGTTTTAACATAAATTTCGAAAAAAAAAAAAACATTTCCAACTATGAATTCGGTTTAATTATTGAGATCGAGCCACGACTAAAACGCCTTTCCTTTTGAAAATCGGTTCAGTTTTGACAAAGTTATAGGTTCGGAAAGTTTTGACATAGTTATAGGTTCTGAAAGTTTTGACATAGTTATAGGTTCGGAAAGTTTTGACATGAATTTCGAAAAAAAAAAACATTTGCAACTATGAATGCGGTTTAATTATTGAGATCGAGCCACGACTAAAACGCCTTTCCTTTTGAAAATCGGTTCAGTTTTGACAAAGTTATAGGTTCTGAAAGTTTTGACATAGTTATAGGTTCGGAAAGTTTTAACATAAACTTCGAAAAAAAAAACATTTGCAACTATGAATGCGGTTTAATTATTGGAGATCGAGCCACGACTAAAACGCCTTTCCTTTTGAAAATCGGTTCAGTTTTGACAAAGTTATAGGTTCGGAAAGTTTTGACATAGTTATCGGTTCGGAAAGTTTTGACAAAGTAATAGGTTCTGAAAGTTTTGACATGAATTTCGAAAAAAAAAACATTTTCAACTATGAATGCGGTTTAATTATTGAGATCGAGCCACGACTAAAACGCCTTTCCTTTTAAAAATCGGTTCAGTTTTGACAAAGTTATAGGTTCGGAAAGTTTTCGCACAAAGTTATAGGCTTGGAAAGTTTTAACATAAATTTCGAAAAAAAAAACATTTCCAACTATGAATTCGGTTTAATAATTGAGATCGAGCCACGACTAAAACGCCTTTCCTTTTGAAAATCGGTTCAGTTTTGACAAAGTTATAGGTTCGGAAAGTTTTGACAAAGTTATAGGTTCTGAAATTTTTTACATATTTATAGGTTCGGAAAGTTTTGACATGAATTTCGAAAAAAAAACACTTGCAACTATGAATGCGCTTTAATTATTCAGATCGAGCCACGACTAAAACGCCTTTCCTTTTGAAAATCGGTTAAGTTTTGACAAAGTTATAGGTTCGGAAAGTTTTGACAAAGTTATAGGCTTGGAAAGTTTTAACATAAATTTCCGAAAAAAAAAACATTTCCAACTATGAATTCGGTTTAATAATTGAGATCGAGCCACGACTAAAACGCCTTTCCTTTTGAAAATCGGTTCAGTTTTGACAAAGTTATAGGTTCGGAAAGTTTTGACATAGTTATAGGTTCGGAAAGTTTTGACAAAGTTATAGGTTCGGAAAGTTTTAACATAAATTTCGAAAAAAAATCATTTGCAACTATGAATGCGGTTTAATTATTGAGATCGAGCCACGACTAAAACGCCTTTCCTTTTGAAAATCGGTTCAGCTTTGACAAAGTTATAGGTTCGGAAAGTTTTGACACAGTTAAAGGTTTGGAAAAAATTGACAAAGTTATAGGTTCGGAAAGTTTTGACATGAATTTCGATAAAAAAAACATTTCCAACTATGAATGCGCTTTAGTTATTGAGATCGAGCCACGACTAAAACGGATTTCCTTTTGAAAATCGGTTTAGTTTTGACAAAGTTATAGGTTCGGAAAGTTTTGACATAGTTATAGGTTCGGAAAGTTTTGACAAAGTTATATGTTCTGAAAGTTTTGACATGAATTTCGAAAAAAAAAACATTTCCAACTATGAATGAGGTTTAATTATTGAGATCGAGCCACGACTAAAACGCCTTTCCTTTTGAAAATCGGTTCAGTTTTGACAAAGTTATAGGTTCGGAAAGTTTTGACAAAGTTATAGGCTTGGAAAGTTTTAACATAAGTTTCGAAAAAAAAAACATTTCCAACTATGAATTCGGTTTAATAATTGAGATCGAGCCACGACTAAAACGCCTTTCCTTTTGAAAATCGGTTCAGTTTTGACAAAGTTATAGGTTCGGAAAGTTTTGACATAGTTATAGGTTCTGAAAGTTTTGACATATTTATAGGTTCGGAAAGTTTTGACATGAATTTCGAAAAAAAAAATCATTTGCAACTATGAATGCGGTTTAATTATTGAGATCGAGCCACGACTAAAACGCCTTTCCTTTTGAAAATCGGTTCAGTTTTGACAAAGTTATAGGTTCTGAAAGTTTTGACATAGTTATAGGTTCGGAAAGTTTTGACATTAA
>JAWNNV010001184.1:0-19466 GCA_035044485.1 Scaptomyza reducta | reverse complement strand
ACGCTTGAAGTCTCGACTAGTGGCCAAAGGATGCGCCCAACAATATGGCGTAAATTACAATGAGACTTTCTCCCCTGTGGCCAGATATTCGACAATCAGATTACTGATTGCTCTAGCGGTAGAAAATGGTATGTATATGCATCAAATTGACGTGTCTTCTGCTTATCTCAACAGTGAGCTGCGAGATGTGGTTTATATGCGACAACCAGAGGGATTTGCTAACCAAGATTTCCCTGACCGAGTCCTAAAACTCAAGAAGTCGCTGTACGGCCTTAAACAGAGCGGCCGTGAGTGGAACAAGAAACTGAACACCGTGCTAATCAGGATTGGTTTCACGCCCTGCCCCAGCTAGCCATGTTTGTACATACGTCGTGAAGCCAGCAAACTGAAGGAAGATCTGAACTACGTGAAGGAGCGCATATCACAGGAGTTCGACGTAGTCGATGGAGGGCAACTGAAGCATTTCCTAGGTATGGAAATTGATCGTGAAGGTGAAACGGGCAGCGTTACTGTTGGTCATAAGTACTACATTGAGAACCTTCTACGTGAGTATGGTATGCACAACTGCAAACCTAATGCTATACCTCTAGAGGCAGGATTTCAAGTCAAATGCGACAATGACGGATGCCACCGAACGAACCAAGGTAGCTATCAATCGTTGATAGGTTCGCTAATGTATCTAGGCATAACTACACGGCCTGATATATTGCACTCAGTAACGAAGCTAGCACAGCGGAATTCAGATCCACACAAGGAACACGAAATAGCAGCCAAGCGAGTATTAAGATACTTGAGGGGCACGGCAGAGTTGAGCTTGCACTACAAGATGACCGGCCAGGCGATACACTGTTTCGTCGATGCAGATTGGGCTGGAGACAGCACGGACCGGAAGTCCTACAGTGGCTGGGCGTTCTTTGCAGCAGGCGCTGCATTCTCATGGGAGTCAAAGAAGCAGAGCGTCGTAGCATTAAGCAGTACTGAGGCAGAGTATGTGGCACTCTCACTGGCAGCTAAGGAAGCTGTATATATACGCAAAGTCATGCGTGAAATGGGTTTCAGCGAGGGATCTGGAATAAGGATATTTAGCGATAATCAAAGCGCTCAATGCTTGGCAAAAGATGCTAAGTTCCATGCGCGTAGTAAGCATATCGACATTAAATATCATCATATCAGAGATATGGTAAAAAATAATGAAGTTGAAATTGAATATGTACCATGAAGTAAGTGTCAGTCGCTTGTGGTCGCTTGAATCGCGGAGTATAAGTCGCATGAAGCGGACATATATTCTAAATAAATATAAACCTCAATTTATAATACTCTTCTTAGTAGTTCCTCACAAGGTGTTTGTGTTTTGAAGGTGGAAATTAGTATGCTCCGTAGTGCTGCCCAATCTGCTGGTAAGTGCCTTAGTGATGTCCTCATTGCTTCTCCATTTAACTGGATCTGGATTGCGCTGTACATTATTAATGTTTGCCTTGGGTCACCACTTGGGAAGAGTTCCTTTATGAAGTCGATCCTTCCTATAAAGGCTCCCAGTTCGTCCGTTTCTCCACCAAAGGTTTGTACTTGACGGATTTACCCGAGTGCTTGGTTCAATTGTGCTTCCATCAACATTTTGTTTTGTTTTGTGATAGTTTGTTGTACACAAAAAAAAATTCTTCGTCGTCTGCCTCGCGTATTATGTTCACTTTTTCTTTTCTAAAAAAAAAAAAAGAAAAGATTTTCAAGGATCACGGGGTCCTTATGCGGATAACATTTTTTTTCGCGGAACACTACGTTTTCCAGAAAGGACTACGACGTTTCACGATATTTCTTTGTTATCCTACCGGCTGCGCCAATTGAGAGTCTGACAACGGTTTTGATTTAAAAAATATAATTCTTTATTTGAAAACACGTCTTAACAGCTTGGTGTACAAAATGTTACTCTACTTATGCTAGTGGTTTAATCTATAAGGAAACCTCGCATTTGCTTTTTAACACATGGTCTGTTTATTTACTTTTACCTGCCATGTATTTAAGGATCTCTTTTGGTAGTTATATTATGCTTATCTTATTTTATGGTATGTGTAAGGATCTCTCTAGGTAGTTGCATTCTTTGTTTATGCTTATCTTATCTTATGGTCTGTTTAAGGGTCTCTTTGGTAGTTGCATTATTTTCTTATGCTTATCTTATTTTATGGTCTGTTATGATTATATTAATGGAAAGTGCGTCTGCGGTGTTGGCATGCTTAGTGTGGTGTGAGTGGACTGAGGGATCTGCGTGATCTGAATATGTCACTATATATACATTGTTTTCTTTTTTTTTCTAATTTTTTTTTTTTCTTGTTCAGACTGCTGGTCTTATATGTTCATTTACAAATTATGCTTTTTGCTCTTTTTACATTTTCTTTTGCACTCACAAAAATATTCTTTCACTTAATTGTTGTTGTTTTTTATTTTATTTTTTTTTTTTTTTGAGACTCACCCTTTTAATCCAGCATAGTTGAAGGCCTTCCACTTTTTTTGCTGATCTGTGATGATAATGTTTCGTTTTGGCTAGATGGGACAATAATTTAATTAGTTCAAGAAAACTTTGTGAGCCCTTCGAATTTGCATACATTACTTACGAGCATTCTTACACATGTATAACTTAATGATTTTCTTCAAAAATATTTTTTTTTTCTTATAAAATCTATTTCTTCATAGCGTGCCTTAATCTCTACGATTTATACAATACAAAAGTTAACAACTACCTATATGTATACTATATGTATACCTGAATTGTGGTTATTCATCAAAGAACATTTTCAAAAACAGTTTTAGCGGGGTTTGTTGAAATTTACAAGTACACACACACAAGTACAGTCAGGGATAACATTAAATTAAATTTATGAATCCGTGGGCCAAAATATAAACATAAACAAAACAAGTAAGAAGGCTCTAGTCGAGAAATCCCGACTAGACTATACCCTGAACCATATACTTTACGCATACAGTCAGTGCTTGCAAATATGTGTGTATACGCGTATACTGCATACATTCTTAACTTCAATACTCCATATCTCTAGTGTTTCTAAACTGATTTCAATAAAATTTCACAGATTGTCATTATTTAGTATAATCTTTGAAACTGCATCAAAAAGTTTTTCAAATTCAAGATTTTGTTGTTATCGATCACATGTGTATATCGGAAACGGAACGAGTTATCGAAAATTTAAAACAAACTTGTACTGCCTAGGGATTAGGCGAGCTTATGTGCCAAATCTGGAGTCTCTAGCTCTTATAGTCTCTGAGATCGACGCGTTCATACATACGGACGGACGGACGGAGAGACGGACATGGCTATATCGACTCGGCTGTTGATACTGATCAAGAATATATATACTTTATGGGGTCGGAGATGCTTCCTTCTGCCTGTTACATACTTTTGCACAAAACCATTATACCCTTTTTACCCATTTTCAATGGGTTCAGGGTATAAAAACAGAAAAAAGAAACCTTGAGTTGCAGTAACTATCGGACACGCTACACAAAAATACGCGGTTTGAACTGATGATGTTGCTGCAGTATGGCTCTGCACCCACACTACCTTGAGCATTCTTCTGCCACAGATTAACCGAAAACTCCCAAATCGAACTTTACTCAATCATATTACTTTCCAGGGAACATATACTTTATTTTACGCATTCATAATGCACAACAAGTTGTTACTCTAAATTAATACAACCTCTCTATGTAGGTATTTAGTTTATCTTAACAATTAAGGGTCTTTTCAATATCATCTAACTCCAGTTTACTTCTAATACTGTACATCCTTCATTGATATTCCTTAATACATATTGTCGTTTACATTTTAATATTCAAAACAAGTAAGAAAGCTCTAGTCGAGAAATCCCGACTAGACGATACCCTGAACCCAATACTTAACGCTTAAAGTCACTGCTACTCGTATAGTGCATAGTTCATCTTTCAAACTGCATCAAAAAGTTTTCTAAATTCAAGATTTTGTTGTTATCGATCACATGTGTTATATATATAATTGAGAGTCTGTCAACGGTTTTGATTTAAAAAATATAATTCTTTATTTGAAAACACGTCTTAACAGCTTGGTGTACAAAATGTAACTCTACTTATGCTAGTGGTTTAATCTATAAGGAAACCTCGCATTTGCTTCTTAACACATGGTCTGTTTATTTACTTTTACCTGCCATGTATTTAGGGATCTCTTTTGGTAGTTGTATTATGCTTATCTTATTTTATGGTATGTGTAAGGATCTCTCTAGATAGTTGCATTCTTTGTTTATGCTTATCTTATCTTATGGTCTGTTTAAGAAAAATGCCAGCAGATGTCCTAACGAAGGGTCTAAGCAGTGCCAAGCATTACGGTTGCATCTCTTCATTGGGCGTCACCAGTATTTAAGATCATCACGATTGTTACTTTGAGAGGGCGTGTTGCAAATGTTACTATAATACAATGTAACAATCTGGCAGCTCTATGAATGTAATGTAACGATCTGGCAACTCCGTTCGTATGTCAAAGTTAATTTCATCATAGCATGTAATACTTCACTTCGTTTTAGACCGCCAAATAAGTCGCGTCATTGTTCTAATAAAAATCAAACATAAACTGCAGTGCATCGTCTTCTTATTTACTAACGCTGAAAAACTCACTAGTAAGGAAATTACAACACATTACTATAGTTTTTCCTATTCCTGGATGTAAAAGTTTTGTATGGTCGTTTAATATGGTTAGTTTGAATTCTGAATAAGTTTGGATATCTTTTAATTTTTTTGTGGTTCTCATAGTTTTTATCGGACAATCTCTTTGTATTATTTCTAAATAAGCTTTTTGAAATATTGCGTAGTCACCTTCACGTGGGAAGTATATAACGCAGTTTTTTGCACAAAGATATTCTTTCATGATCTCTTTTGCTTTTTATACCCTTATCCCATTGAAAATGGGTAAATAGGGTATAATGGTTTTGTGCAAAAGTATGTAACAGGCAGAAGGAAGCATCTCCCACCCCATAAAGTATATATATTCTTGATCAGCATCAACAGCCGAGTCGATATAGCCATGTCCGTCTGTCCGTCCGTCCGTCCGTCCGTCCGTCCGTCCGTCCATCCGTCCGTCCGTCCGTCTGTCCGTCCGTATGTATGAACGCGTCGATCTCAGAGACTATAAGAGATAGAGACTCCAGATTTGGTACATAACTTCGCCTAGTCCCCCGCGCAGTACAAGTTTGTTTTAGATTTTCGATAACTCTTCCCGTTTCCGAAATACACATGTAATCGATAACAACAAAAACTTCAATTTGGAAAATTTTGCAATTTGAAAAATTAGACTAAATAATGACAATCCGTGAAAATTTTATTGAAATCGGTTGAGAAACACTGCAGATATGGAGTATTGAAATTAATAAGGTATGCACTATACGCGTATACATACACACACTCACACTTACTTGCAAGCATTGACTGTATGAGTAAATTATAGTGTTAAGGGTATAGTCTAGTCGGGATTTCTCGACTAGAGCCTTCTTACTTGTTTCGTTGTCATTTCTATGTAATTTATTATAATCTTAGTTTTGTGAAAATAGCTAATTTTCTTTATTTCTTCGGTATTTCCTTTTATAAATTCTATTTGATGATTATAATTATTCAATGGTCTTTCTGTGATTTGAATACAATTTTGATTATCATCGTTTGCGCTATGTATTGTCGCTACTATGCTATCTTGAACATTCCCCATGAAATTTTCTTCTACGTTATTTTCTTTACTTCTTGAAAGTGCATCAGCTACGTAGTTTTCTTTGCCCGGTACGTATTTGATTTCATAATTGAATTCGTTTAGTCTTATCTTCCACCTTTATAGCTTAATGTTTGGCTCTTTTATGTTATTTAGCCATATAAGAGGTTTGTGATCGCTAAGTATTTCAAAATTTCTACCAAATAAGTATGATCTGAAATTTTTCGTTGCCCATATTATTGCTAAAAATTCTTTTTCTATCGCTGAGTATCTTATCTCATGCTCGTTTAAAGTTCTACTAGCATAACATATTGGTTTGTGATCTTGTGATAAAACTGCTCCTAATGCATAATTACTAGCGTCTGTAGTAAGTGAGAATTTTTTCTTGAAATCCGGATATACCAATATTGGGTCTGATGTTATGAGTAACTTTAATTTCTCAAATTTATTTATTTATTGTCATTGGTTTCACAACTTTTGCGAAATTTGGTATGAATTTCCTGTAAAATCCACATAATCCTAGGAATCTTTTGATTTCTTTTGGGGTCTTAGGGATTGGAAATTCTTTAACGGCTTTTATTCTGATTGGGTTAGGTTTTATTCCCTCCGTTGTTATTATATGTCCTAGAAATTCAGTTTCTTTTTTCATGAATTCGCACCTATCTAGTTGTAGTTTTAGATTTGCTTCTCTGAGCTTTCTAAAAACTTTCTTTAATGCTAATATGTGTTCTTCCAATGAATACAATGAGAATACACTATTATGTCATCCATGTAAACTAGACAATTTTTGTAAATTAAGTCTCCTAAAAGATTGTTCATAGAACGTTGAAAGGTTGCTGGTGCATTTTTCAAGCCAAATGGCAGTCGTGTATATTCGAAATGTCCTGCTTTGGTTGAAAATGCTGTTTTTGCTATTGATTTTTCGTCCATCTGAATTTGATGAAATCCTTTAGCTAAATCGATTGTTGTGAAATATTGACATTTTCCTAACTTGTCTAATATTTCATCCATTACAGGTATGGGAAATTTATCGCTAACTGTTTTTTCGTTAAGGCTGCGATAGTCTACGACTATTCTATATTTTTTCTCTTCTGATGCATCTCTTTGTTTTGGTACTACCCAAATAGGAGAACAATAAGGTGAATTAGATGGTCGTATAATACCTTGTTGCATCATTTCTTTCATTTGCTTGTTAACTTCCTCATCATAGCTTTGTGGATATTTATAAGGTTTCCTATAAAAAGGCTCCTCATTTTTTTGTATTGATAACGTGTTTTACAGTATTTGTGAAAGTCAAATTGTCACTCTCTTTATACTGAATATCGCTAAATTCAAACAAAATTTTTGTCAACGTAGATTTTTCCTCTTTATTTAAGTGTTCTAATCTAAATTGATTGCCTTCCACTAATTCGTTTTCTAATGCGTACGCTGTATGTATATCTTTTATTAGTGGTGGGTCTTTCCTTATTCTCGTTATTATATTTAAATAAAAATTTAAAATTATTAAGTTTAACAAACTCATCTTCGTAATTGATCTCGCTTCTACAATCCTTAAGGAACATTCGGCCTAGGAGGATGTCAAAATTTTTGGAAAAATGATGTATGTAAAATTTCTGATCTGTTGGACAAAGTTTGCTAGGGACTAATGATATGCTGGTATTTAATTTTACTTCTCCACTTATGGTTTGACAAGTAATATTCTCTGAGGAAGTTTTGTAATTAAAGAAATTTTTATTCATTATATTTACTGATGAGCCTGTATTCTATTAAGCATCTCAATTCTTGGTTATTCATAATTATTCTTATAAATGGGGTCCTGCGTTCGTTTCCAAGGCTGTTTGATGCAAATTTTCAGCCCAGTCCATTTTTGATTGTCCACTATTACTAGGTCTTTGTCTTTTCGTGGGTTGGTTAAGTGGTCTGGTAATATTACAATCTGATTGATAATTGATGGGGTTTTGCATTCTGTTGTAATTTCCTTACTAGTGAGTTTTTCAGCGTTAGTAAGTAAGAAGACGATGCACTGCAGTTTATGTTTGATTTTTATTAGAACAATGACGCGACTTATTTTGCGGTCTAAAACAAAGTGAAGTGAAGTATTACATGCTATGATGAAATTAACTTTGACATACGATCAGAGGTGCCAGATCGTTACATTATATTCATAGAGCTGCCAGATTGTTACATTGTATTATAGTTACATTTGCAACACGCCCTCTCAAAGTAACAATCGTGATGATCTTAAATACTGGTGACGCCCAATGAAGAGATGCAACCGTAATGCTTGGCACTGCTTAGACCCTTCGTTAGGATATCTGCTGGCATTTGCTCGGTCTGCATATAGTCAACTCGGATGTCGCCACTCTGGTGCTTCTGCTGGATGAAGTGGTGACGCACATCGATGTGTTTTGTGCGTGGATGAAAACCAAAACCTTTAACCAGTTTTTGAGCACTTTGGTTGTCGTTCAGGAGCTGAACCGAATCACATCTTCTGCCAATTCGATGGAGTATAGCCTTTAAGTATAAGGCCTCCTTGGTTGCTTCGCTCATTGCCAAGTATTCAGACTCTGTGCTTGACAAAGCGACGGTGCGTTGTTTCCGTGCCTCCCAACTTATAGCGGCACCTGCTAACATAAAAGCCTGTCCAGAATATGATCGCCTGTCAGTCAAATTTGCAGCCCCAGTCAGCATCGACAACTCCGTACAGATCTTCACCTGTTCGTTTGAATAATAGGCCGAGTTGTTTGGTACCGCTTAGATACCGAAGAATACGCTTCGCCGTCTTCCAGTGTTCGACATTGTAACTTGAGTTAAACTGACTCATGAAATTTACGGCGTACGCAATATCTGGACGAGTTGTGACTGAAAGAAACATAAGAGAGCCAATTAAGTTCTGGTAGGGGTACCTTCTCATTTCGGTTTCATCGACGTCTTCTGGTCGCTTCAAAGTACATTTCGCTTCAATGGGTGTTAATGCCGGCTTGCATTCAGTCATCCCGAATCTTTTTAACAGGGTTTCAATGTACTTTTCCTGTGCAATGAACACCTGGTGCTCTTTCAGGTCCTGCTTGAATTCTATGCCCAGACAGGTTTTCACTTTGCCGAGATTTTTCATCTCAAATGCTTCTCCGAGGACTTCTTTGGTCTGCTGCAACCAATCCGGATGATTTGACACCAACAGCAAATCATCTACATATATGGATACTAGGAGAATCTTCTTCTCCTGCCGTTTGACGAACAGACATGGGTCCTGCTTAGTGGGCTCTAATCCAACCTCTTGTAGCTTCGTCGTGAGTCTACAATACCAGCGCAAACCGGACTGGCGTAATCCATATAGTGCCTTCTTCAATAAACAAACAGGGCTTCTTATTGATGACAGCGCCGCACGCCATTCCGCTATTGTCTGCGAGTACTCTGCTCGAGGTGAATCCTGCTTGGTTCCAATTGATTTGCCCGATTCTAACTTTTCCATGAAATCATTGAAGCTCTCTGGTACCTCCATATATACGCTCTCTTCGAGCTCGCCGTTTAGGTATGCTGTGACCACGTCCATTTGATGTATCTCCATATCAAGTTCCGCTGCCATGGCCACCAAAAGTCGGACTGATGTGAATCGAGCTACAGGTGAATACGTTTCATGAAAATCTTCTCCAGGCCTTTGTGCGTATCCTTTAGCGACTAATCGCACTTTTTTTTTTTTAAACGGTACCATTGTCTTTTGTCCGAAACACCATTTTACTACCTATGATCTTCCGATCCTTAGGGCGTTCCACCATCTCCCATGTTGCGTTGTGTATATGCGCAAGAAATTCATCTTCGATTGCCTCTGTCCAACTGACGCTGTCCTCGTGGCTTTTCGCCTCTTTCAGTGTAGTTGGATCATCTGTCGCAGCCATGAATGCCATTTCGCATTCCTCGAATGTCTCGCTTGAGCTGCTCTGCTCGTCGCTGCTGTTGACTTGTGCTGGTAGTTGATATATTTTCCGTGGCCTACCACGCTGGCCGGTCCTCTCGATTTTGGGACGCCCTCTGCCACGCTGCTGCTCAACTGGCTTCTGCTTTGATCGCTCAAGTGAACTGTTATCGTCGCTGGTAGATCCATCACAAGGTTTGCTCGTGATATTGATGCCAATACCTCCGTTTGAACTCTGATCCCAGTCGTAGAACTCAGCGAACTCGCTTTTGAAACCTGGAACATTCAAAAACTTGACATCTTTGCTTACTATTACCTTACGCTTTTCAGGTAAATATACTCGATATGCCTTCGAAGTAGTTGAGTAGCCGACCATTATGCATTCTTCTGATCTTGATTCAAATTTACCCTTATTCGAACCCTTTATTAATGCATATGCCTTCGTACCAAATATACGTAAATGCGCCACTGTAGGAATTTTCTTCGTCCAGTAAGTATGGGGGATATCACCAGATAGACCCCGCGTTACACATCTGTTTCTGATGTAACTTGCTGTATTTACTGCTTCTGCCCAGAAGGATGGAGGCATTCTTCTGATCTTGATTCAAATTTACCCTTATTCGAACCCTTTATTAATGCATATGCCTTCGTACCAAATATACGTAAATGCGCCACTGTAGGAATTTTCTTCGTCCAGTAAGTATGGGGGATATCACCAGATAGACCCCGCGTTACACATCTGTTTCTGATGTAACTTGCTGTATTTACTGCTTCTGCCCAGAAGGATGGAGGCACACCAGATTGCTTCATCATACAGCGTGCCATGTCGACCAGGGTACGATTCTTTCTTTCTGCCAAGCCATTCTGCTGTGGCGTGTACGGTGTTGTGAGGCGTCTCTGGATACCGTTGACCTCCATGTACTTGTCGAACTCTTTGTTGCAGTACTCAGTCCCGTTATCTGACTGAAGTACTTTAATCTTCTTACCCGTGAAGTTCTCAGCTGCAGCTTTATATACTTTAAAAGCTTCCAATAAATCTGACTTCTGTTTAAGAAAGTGAACTTCACAATAGCGCGAATAGTCATCTATAAAAGTTGCGAAGTATTTACATCCTCTCAGGGATTGCGTTCTCATTGGGCCACATACATCGCTATGAACTATTTCCAATAGTTCTGTAGTACGTTTCTCTTCTCCACTTTTATAAATGCTTGCAGTTTGCTTTTCGCTTATGCAAATTTCACATTTCGACAATTTTCCATTGTCGCATATTTTCATGCCGTGGGCTTTACCACTTTTAGCCATAAATTTCAAATCGTTTTCATTCAGATGTCCCAATCTATAATGCCAAAGATCAAGGTCGTTTTGACCACCATGAATTATACTATTCACTTGATGCTTTTCGCCATTCAAGTAGTACAAGTTACCGTATCTTTGCGCACGTAGCCAAATTTCGTTATTTTTCATAACAAGTGTTTCATTTTTCCGAAAATGAACTTCAAAACCATTGTCTGTGATTTTGGAAACCGGCATCAAACTTTGGCGCAAATCCGATACATAGAACACATCTTTCAGCGTTAAGTCAGCCCGTTGCTGCTGCTTCTTAACTGCGACTTTAACATTACCAATGCCACTAATCCGTGTGGTCTTATTGTTTGCCAAATGCAAAGTCTTTTCGACTTTTGCAATATCCGTGAACATGTTCTTATTTGAACTCATGTGTGCCGTGCAACCACTATCGAGGCACCACAAACCATTTTTTTCATCGCCAGAAAAGGCCATCTCTAACGCGTTTAGCGAAAGCTCATTGTTTTCTGCTGTGCCTGCACTGTTCTGTTCATTTTTGCAGTTCTTTTTCTGTTCACTCTTCTTCTTTGTGTTCATTTGACAATTTCGTGCCAAATGTCCAATCTTACCGCAGCTGAAACATTTTCTGTCCTCGCGCTGCACTTTATCACTTCTTTTTGCTTTGTTATTTCTCTTTACGTCTTTCCGACGATTAGCGAACATTGCATTTTGTTCTTCGCGATCCTCTTTATTTTTACGCGCTTCTGACTCTTCCAGAATTTTGACGCGAAGCACATCGGGGTGGGGCAAGTCATCTCGTGCTTCCATCGCACATCTGAGCATTTCATAAGAGTCAGGCAAGCTGGATAGCAATAAAATCACTAACAAATCATTTCCAATCGCGACACCAATTTCTTTTAATTTTTTCACTGCGTCGAAAAAATCATTCACATGTTGGCGCGCACAAGCGCCTTCATTCATTCGCGACAATGCCACTCGTTTTAGCAGGCTTGTTTTTCGCACTGGCCCTTTTGATTGAAATGTCTCCTGCAATTTCAACCAGCATTCCTTCGCCGAATTACAATCTTCGATTATAGCCAACTCCGATGGGCTAATCGACAACACTATGTCCGCGCACGCCTTATCATCGTATGTATTCCATACAGCTTGATCTGCCGCATTTTCTGGGCAAATCTTCGTTCCATCAACATATTTCCATAGTTCGTTTTTCACTAATATGGCACGCATCTGCAGTTCCCACGTGTCGTAGTTCTCCGCACACAATGGCTCAATCTTAAAAAATGCGCCTGCCATTTTTCACAACTTTGCAATTTATTATTCACGTGTTCTTATTTACTTATACTGGGCCCATAACCTGTTGTAATTTCCTTACTAGTGAGTTTTTCAGCGTTAGTAAGTAAGAAGACGATGCACTGCAGTTTATGTTTGATTTTTATTAGAACAATGACGCGACTTATTTTGCGGTCTAAAACGAAGTGAAGTGAAGTATTACATGCTATGATGAAATTAACTTTGACATACGATCAGAGGTGCCAGATCGTTACATTATATTCATAGAGCTGCCAGATTGTTACATTGTATTATAGTTACATTTGCAACACATTCTGCATTGATTAAATTTTTGTTTATATTCGTTATACAATTGTTCATTAACCATTGGTTCGTTTTGTGAATTTTGACTTCTATAATTCGTATTATAATTTTGTTGATTTCTAAAACTCTTATTATAATTTGTGTTGTAATTTTGTTGAGTTTTTGGATAATATTTGTTATTATTACTTTTATTATAATGTGTATTATTTGCAGGTTTTGGTTTTTCTGATATGCGGTCTTCGTATAAACCTAGTTCTTGGGCTACTGCCTTTAATTTCTCGGTTGTTGATATATCATATCTGGCTAACTGCATATATAACCTGTCTGGTAGTCTTTTATGTATTACATCTCTAACCGTATTATTTAATGCATTTGAGTACAATGTTTTATTTTCTGCATTATTTTCTATTACTGACTTGTTTAAAATTACAAAGGATTTTTGCTCGAGTTCTTCGAGGAACTTACGTATACTTCCTCCAAAATATGTGTTGTAAACTCTTCTTAGTAGTTCCTCACAAGGTATTTGTGTTTTGAAGGTGGAAATTAGTATGCTCCGTAGTGCTGCCCAATCTGCTGGTAAGTGCCTTAGTGATGTCCTCATTGCTTCTCCATGTAACTGGATCTGGATTGCGCTGTACATTATTAATATTTGCCTTGGGTCAACACTTGGGAAGAGTTTCTTTATGAAGTCGATCCTTCCTATAAAGGCTCCCAGTTCGTCCGTTTCTCCACCAAAGGTTGGTACTTGACGGATTTGCCCGAGTGCTTGGTTCAATTGTGCTTCCATCAACATTTTGTTTTGTTTTGTGATAGTTTGTTGTACACAAAAAAAAATTCTTCGTCGTCTGCCTCGCGTATTATGTTCACTTTTTCTTTTCTAAAAAAAAAAAAAAGAAAAGATTTTCAAGGATCACGGGGTCCTTATGCGGATAACATTTTTTTTCGCGGAACACTACGTTTTCCAGAAAGGACTACGACGTTTCACGATATTTCTTTGTTATCCTATCGGCTGCGCCAATTGAGAGTCTGACAACGGTTTTGATTTAAAAAATATAATTCTTTATTTGAAAACACGTCTTAAAAGCTTGGTGTACAAAATGTTACTCTACTTATGCTAGTGGTTTAATCTATAAGGAAACCTCGCATTTCTCTAGGTAGTTGCATTCTTTGTTTATGCTTATCTTATCTTATGGTCTGTTTAAGGGTCTCTTTGGTAGTTGCATTATTTTCAATGATTATATTAATGGAAAATGCGTCTGCAGTGTTGGCATGCTGAGTGTGGTGTGAGTGGACATGAGGGATCTGCGTGATCTGAATATGTCACTTCCCCCTCCTTTAGAAATTGGCTTGTCCTCAAGCGTTCAGTGTGGGGTACGTCCTTAAATCGTTGGCGCTTTCCATGGTTGCTTTGTCTTCATTTTCGACGGGTGGTGCCGTTGCTGCACTATTCCTATCATTATAATTGGACAGAACAATTGGTTGCTTTGATAATGTTGTTTCCTAAAATTTCAATCTTTTGTGGTATACAGTTTTGATTAAGTGTGACGTTAGGTAAGTTCCAAGTACTTATTGTTATATTTGTTTATGTTTATTTTCTTTTTCTTTTTGAATTTAGTTTTGTAAAGTATGATTTTTCTTCCTCTATTCGTTTCTTCGAAATGTTTGCTATCTAACTGTTTTATTATGCCTGTTTTCCTGAATGGATTTGTTGTTTTTGATTTGATAAGTGGCATTTCTCTATAGTTTGTATCTATTTCGTAAGTATTTCTTTTTTCGTTTAGCTTGTTGATCTTTTTAATTTTATTCAATTGGGTATTGTATGCTGGTGATCCGGCATAAATGAAGATATCTGCTGGTGTTCTACCAGTAGTGCTATGTATCGTTTTATGGTTATAAGTGTAAAGTATTATTTCGAATTTTGTTAACTTATTTTCTTCGTTTGTGTCGGAATTAATTATTCTTAATTTTTCGTTGATTGTTCTGTGAAACCGCTCTACGACTGATATGTCATTCTTACTTGTTGTGATTTTAATTTTAACGTTTTCTGAATCTAACCAAATTTTTAATGCTGCACTCATGAATGCTGAGTCTTTGTCTGCTTTTATTTCGGTTTTCCCATTTCGTTAAATATTTTTAACAATTCTCCTTTTTGTTCTAACCAATCTTTACCATTTATTTCTATTAATGTATTTTGAGTATACGTCTATGCATGATAAAAATTGCTTATTATTGATCATATAAAAATCTATAATGTATTTTTTTCTAGGGTTGAAAACCTCAGGTGTTATTTCTTAACTAAATGTTGTGTCCCTGTGTTCCACTTTTGATATATTACAGATTTCGCATTCGTTAATTATGTTTTGTATAAGTTTTTGGTAATCTGGGAAATAATATTTTTCTTTAAGCATTATGTTGCAAATATTACTATAATACAATGTAACAATCTGGCAGCTCTATGAATGTAATGTAACGATCTGGCAACTCCGATCGTATGTCAAAGTTAATTTCATCATAGCATGTAATACTTCACTTCGTTTTAGACCGCCAAATAAGTCGCGTCATTGTTCTAATAAAAATCAAACATAAACTGCAGTGCATCGTCTTCTTACTTACTAACGCTGAAAAACTCACTAGTAAGGAAATTACAACACATTACTATAGTTTTTCCTATTCCTGGATGTAAAAGTTTTGTATGGTCGTTTAATATGGTTAGTTTGAATTCTGAATAAGTTTGGATATCTTTTAATTTTTTTGTGGTTCTCATAGTTTTTATCGGACAATCTCTTTGTATTATTTCTAAATAAGCTTTTTGAAATATTGCGTAGTCACCTTCACGTGGGAAGTATATAACGCAGTTTTTTGCACAAAGATATTCTTTTATGATCTCTTTTGCTTTTTTCGTTGTCATTTCTATGTAATTTATTATAATCTTAGTTTTGTGAAAATAGCTAATTTTCTTTATTTCTTCGGTATTTCCTTTTATAAATTCTATTTGATGATTATAATTATTCAATGGTCTTTCTGTGATTTGAATACAATTTTGATTATCATCGTTTGCGCTATGTATTGTCGCTACTATGCTATCTTGAGCATTCCCCATGAAATTTTCTTCTACGTTATTTTCTTTACTTCTTGAAAGTGCATCAGCTACGTAGTTTTCTTTGCCCGGTATGTATTTGATTTCATAATTGAATTCGTTTAGTCTTATCTTCCACCTTTATAGCTTAATGTTTGGCTCTTTTATTTTATTTAGCCATATAAGAGGTTTGTGATCGCTAAGTATTTCAAAATTTCTACCAAATAAGTATGATCTGAAATTTTTCGTTGCCCATATTATTGCTAAAAATTCTTTTTCTATCGCTGAGTATTTTATCTCATGCTTGTTTAAAGTTCTACTAGCATAACATATTGGTTTGTGATCTTGTGATAAAACTGCTCCTAATGCATAATTACTAGCGTCTGTAGTAAGTGAGAATTTTTTCTTGAAATCCGGATATACCAATATTGGGTCTGATATTATGAGTAACTTTAATTTCTCGAAGGCTTCTATGTATGTTATTTCTTTTTCGTTGACTTTTTCCCCTTTCTTTAGCTTTATTGTCATTGGTTTCACAACTTTTGCGAAATTTGGTATGAATTTCCTGTAAAATCCACATAATCCTAGGAATCTTTTGATTTCTTTTGGGGTCTTAGGGATTGGAAATTCTTTAACGGCTTTTATTTTGATTGGGTTAGGTTTTATTCCCTCCGTTGTTATTATATGTCCTAGATTTTCAGTTTCTTTTTTCATGAATTCGCACTTATCTAGTTGTAGTTTTAGATTTGCTTCTCTGAGCTTTCTAAAAACTTTCTTTAATGCTAATATGTGTTGTTCCAATGAAGTGGAATACACTATTATGTCATCCATGTAAACTAGACAATTTTTGTAAATTAAGTCTCCTAAAAGATTGTTCATACAACGTTGAAAGGTTGCTGGTGCATTTTTCAAGCCAAATGGCAGTCGTGTATATTCGAAATGTCCTGCTTTGGTTGAAAATGCTGTTTTTGCTATTGATTTTTCGTCCATCTGAATTTGATGAAATCCTTTAGCTAAATCGATTGTTGTGAAATATTGACATTTTCCTAACTTGTCTAATATTTCATCCATTACAGGTATGGGAAATTTATCGCTAACTGTTTTTTCGTTAAGGCTGCGATAGTCTACGACTATTCTATATTTTTTCTCTCCTGATGCATCTCTTTGTTTTGGTACTACCCAAATAGGAGAACAATAAGGTGAATTAGATGGTCGTATAATACCTTGTTGCATCATTTCTTTCATTTGCTTGTTAATTTCCTCATCATAGCTTTGTGGATATTTATAAGGTTTCCTATAAAAAGGGTCCTCATTTTTTTGTATTGATAACGTGTTTTACAGTATTTGTGAAAGTCAAATTGTCACTCTCTTTATACTGAATATCGCTAAATTCAAACAAAATTTTTGTTAACGTAGATTTTTCCTCTTTATTTAAGTGTTCTAATCTAAATTGATTGCCTTCCACTAATTCGTTTTCTAATGCGTACGTTGTATGTATATCTTTTATTAGTGGTGGGTCTTTATATTCTTCTTCCTTATTCTCGTTATTATATTTAAATAAAAATTTAAAATGATTAAGTTTAACAAACTCATCTTCGTAATTGATCTCGCTTCTACAATCCTTAAGGAACATTCGGCCTAAGAGGATGTCAAAATTTTTGGAAAAATGATGTATGTAAAATTTCTGATCTGTTGGACAAAGTTTGCTAGGGGCTAATGATATGCTGGTATTTAATTTTACTTCTCCACTTATGGTTTGACAAGTAATATTCTCTTTAGAAGTTTTGTAATTAAAGAAATTTGTATTCATTATATTTACTGATGAGCCTGTATCTATTAAGCATCTCTTATTCATAATCATCTTGGTTATTCATAATTATTCTTATGAATGGGGTCCTGCGTTCGTTTCCAAGGCTGTTTGATGAAAATTTTCAGTCCAGTCCAGTTTTGATTGTCCACTATTACTAGGTCTTTGTCTTTTCTTGGGTTGGTTAGGTGGTCTGGTAATATTACAATCTGATTGATAATTGATGGGGTTTTGCATTCTGCCTTGATTAAATTTTTGTTTATATTCGTTATACAATTGTTCATTAACCATTGGTTCGTTTTGTGAATTTTGACTTCTATAATGCGTATTATAATTTTGTTGATTTCTAAAACTCTTATTATAATTTGGGTTGTAATTTTGTTGAGTTTTTGGATAATATTTGTTAATATTACTTTTATTATAATGTGTATTATTTGCAGGTTTTGGTTTTTCTGATATGCGGTCTTCGTATAAACCTAGTTCTTGGGCTACTGCCTTTAATTTCTCGGTTGTTGATATATCATATCTGGCTAACTGCATATATACCTGTCTGGTAGTCTTTTATGTATTACATCTCTAACCGTATTATTTAATGCATTTGAGTACAGTGTTTTATTTTCTGCATTATTTTCTATTACTAACTTGTTTAAAATTACAAAGGATTTTTGCTCGAGTTCTTCGAGGAACTTACTTATACTTCCTCCAAAATATGTGTTGTAAACTCTTCTTAGTAGTTCCTCACAAGGTGTTTGTGTTTTGAAGGTGGAAATTAGTATACTCCGTAGTGCTTCCCAATCTGCTGGTAAGTGCCTGGGAAGAGTTCCTTTATGAAGTCGATCCTTCCTACAAAGGCTCCCAGTTCGTCCGTTTCTCCACCAAAGGTTGGTACTTGACGGATTTGCACGAGTGCTTGGTTCAATTGTGCTTCCATCAACATTTTGTTTTTTTTTTGTGAAAAAAAAAAATCTTCGTCGTCTGCCTCGCGTATTATGTTCACTTTTTCTTTTCTAAAAAAAAAAAGAAAAGATTTTCAAGGATCACGGGGTCCTTATGCGGATAACAGTTTTTTTCGCGGAACACTACGTTTTCCAGAAAGGACTACGACGTTTCACGATATTTCTTTGTTATCCTACCGGCTGCGCCAATTGAGAGTCTGACAACGGTTTTGATTTAAAAATATAATTCTTTATTTGAAAACACGTCTTAACAGCTTGGTGTACAAAATGTAACTCTACTTATGCTAGTGGTTTAATCTATAAGGAAACCTCGCATTTGCTTCTTAACACATGGTCTGTTTATTTACTTTTACCTGCAATGTATTTAGGGATCTCTTTTGGTAGTTGTATTATGCTTATCTTATTTTATGGTATGTGTAAGGATCTCTCTAGGTAGTTGCATTCTTTGTTTATGCTTATCTTATCTTATGGTCTGTTTAAGGGTCTCTTTGGTAGTTGCATTATTTTCTTATGCTTATCTTATTTTATGGTGTGTTATGATTATATTAATGGAAAGTGCGTCTGCGGTGTTGGCATGCTTAGTGTGGTGTGAGTGGACTGAGGGATCTGCGTGATCTGAATATGTCACTATATATACATTGTTTTCTTTTTTTTTCTCATTTTTTTTATTTTTTCTTGTTCAGACTGCTGGTCTTATATGTTCATTTGCAAATTATGCTTTTTGCTCTTTTTACATTTTCTTTTGCACTCACAAAAATATTCGTTCACTTAATTGTTGTTGTTTTTTTTTTTTTTTTTTTGAGACTCACCCTTTTAATCCAGCATAGTTGAAGGCCTTCCACTTTTTTTGCTGATCTGTGATGATAATGTTTCGTTTTGGCTAGATGGGACAATAATTTAATTAGTTCAAGAAAACTTTGTAAGCCCTTCGAATTTGCATACATTACTTACGAGCATTCTTACACATGTATAACTTAATGATTTTCTTCAAAAATATTTTTTCTTTTCTTATAAAATCAATTTTTTCATAGCGTGCCTTAATTTCTACGATTTATACAATACAAAAGTTAACAACTACCTATATGTAT
>JAWNNV010001183.1:0-99229 GCA_035044485.1 Scaptomyza reducta | reverse complement strand
TTCATTGAGCATTTCCGTGCGGCAACGAGCATGACGCACAGAATTAACAGCTGTGCATGTGGAAGATCGCGTCCATGTGCATGCACACATCCTGGAGCCTGGGTGAGATCAATCATCAGCCAGAAGAGCCTGTGGTCGTTGCAAAAAAGCGAGCAGCCTTTGAGGTCTCATTTTGTAGCTCCGAGTACCTTGCATTGTGGTAAAGGGTGGATCCTGTTAACTAGAAGGATGCGGGGGAAAAGGCTCGTCAGCAGGACATATTGATATGCCTATAATTTTTGATTCATAACTTGACTCCCTGGTGCATCACAACTAATTGGTACTGTGCCTCTTCATTTCAACTGTTATTTGGACATGTAAAGATTTCCAACTGTTCCGTTCCTCCTAAAAGCATTCTCACTACAATTCACTCTTCTGTATTGACCATATTGATATTAATACCTGGGCACATTTGGAGGACATGTATACAGTTGCTTTATATAAAATAAAAAGAAATAAATATTATTTAGCACTCACCTTCGTTACTAAATATTGGTTAAAGGGTCATTTACTATAAAATAAAGGAAATAAAATCCAAGCTAGCACTATCGACTGCATAGTGAAAGCGTTCTCCAATGAGTCAAATCAACAATCTTACCTTCCTATCACATACTATAGGATTATGGTATAAAAGCCTGAACATCATTAACCTTTTCTTCACATCAACAAAGCTTATCGTGCATATGTTGCAGCTCACTCATTGCATTTGCAAACTTCTTTATTAATACTTCATTTGAAGCATCTACATAATGAAACCAGGGAAATCAAGGACGTGATAATATAGTGGTTCGCACAATATGCACAAAAAAACCTACACAGGAAAGTATATATCCAATGTTATTTAACCCCATTAGTTTAGTTACTGATTAGGGCCCTTATCTACATGTCACTAAACCAAAACAAAGCCAACGAGGGCTAGTTGTAGTGTATTCACTTTTCACCTGGCTTTGAGATAGTTTGTTAAAAAAATCAGTTACAAGATTCTTAAAATCGCAATATAACAAATTTCTAATTGGCATAAGCAGCACAAATGTACCAAAAAAGTTTGCGGATTGAAACCAATTCGATTTAATGGCAATGAACAGTAAAAAACCGCAACTTGAATGATGAAGTATAATCTGGATATGAAGCAGTTGCCATTTAACATCACATTAAAATGCTAGTAATCATAGGTTAATCCAATCATGATGTGTAAAAATGTTAGAGTTTTCTTTTTGGTGATTGCGACATACAAAAACATTGATGGTTGCGTCAAAATGAATTAGTCAATAGCCCTAATAAAATTAAATCAATTAATTAATCAGATAGAAGATCTATCTATCCCAATTAGACTTTCCGTTCAATCAATACGATAAAGCTTTAAGGGTGTTGAAAAAAGTTTCGTTCCTTCAGACGGACATTTCACAAAAACAATATAATCTTTTCCTTTGGTATCAAAAATTACTAACTGATCGGAGCCAACATGATATAAAGATGATGGAAGTTGTTTCCTCTTTCTGTTGTGATATCCACGAATCTTGCGGCGACTGTACCATTTATATATATATGATAACTACGATTGGCGGCATTTGGTATTATTCTTCTATTGAAGGCTTAACAGAGTATGTTCCAAATCAATAACGTTGAGTGAAATATAATTGAAACGCTGTCTTTTGCTCTTGTTTATATTAATTTGGGTTATCGTTTGAAGCTATTTGTTTGACTTACCTCGTCAGCCACATCGCTGATCAGCATTGGCATGCTTATATAGATGCCAATTGGTATCATCCATCTGAGCAACAGTAGCATTTCCGTGTAGGAGAATCCATCCATGGGCAGAGCCAAATAACAAACCTCACTTGCATCGAGAGTTGCGTATAAATAGGGCATTACCAAGGCACCGCCAAATACATCAACCATCTCCTGCTGGCACAAGAGCCACAGCTCATCGTTTAAACGCAAATTGTTGGATATATTATACAGAGGTATACAACCACAACGCAGATAATACTGAAGCTGAGCAGCCTGCACGCGAAAGAGATGCTTCAAAAGGCACACCAACGAGCAGTAGCTGGTGATTATGAAATTTGCACAGACGAGACGCACAAAGAAGCCAAACAGAAAGATTAAATGATCCAGCTGGGATTTCAAGTCGATTATCACAAATATAATACAATCGAGAGCATAGTAAATGCACATGAAGACCCACAGGCGATAGAGCCAACGGGAACGGAGCTTCTCAAGACTGCCAACTTGCAGACTTGCAGCCACTCTGCCCAAGCCCTGGAGCAGTCCAAGCTGGCATTGCTGATGCAGAAGCATCCAGGTGTTGGCAAACAATTGGGTAAAGGATGCAGCCAAGATGACTAAATGATCGAATGTGTCGCCCGATCTCGAATCGGTTTCCTGATAGTTCAAAGACCATTGAAGAAATGTCGCTAGAATGCAAGAGATCAAAATACCTTGCACGACGAAGTACAAAACATACGAAATGCTGCTCGATTTCAGCACATAGCGTCTCAGGACATTCGAATAGTCAAGAATTGTGAGACCCAAATAACGTTGATAGTGTAGAAATGTTATTAGTCGCATTATTTAAATATAAAAAAACTCGCGTTTCTTCTCTTCGAATGCACTTTGATAAATGAATGCAATGTTTTTCGCTGTATGCAAGACTTTCATGCAGAATTTAATTGCAGCTATTGGATCTGTTAGCTAAACGTTTTAATTACAGTATTTAATCAAATGAAAGTGTCCTCTAAAGCCATTAGGTAAAAATTGAGGTACAGCAAACATATATTCACATTTCAGTCTACATTCATGTTAGGATATAAAATACAATGTAATTCTCCAGGTAATATACTTGTAATAACACTCGTTAATAGATATAAAATATAGTTAAGCAACTTGATACAGAACTTATTTGAAGCTTATCAACTGAATCAAATGTCATCTTCCATATTTGCATAGTTTAATTTATAAATTGGTTTTTGTAGCCAAATCGAGTAGCTTTTCAACTTTCAATTTAACCCTGACAAATACGCGAAATATCATATTATTATATAGTATTACATAGGTATAGTATTATTAGTATTACATAGTTAATTAATTCTTATATTCATTTCGCAGAAAAGTGAGCTGGACTTTTTGGAATGGTCACCGCTGAACGATAGAAACTTAATGCCAGACGACTGGACAACAGATACATTGTTCTCGGCAATAAATGGACCATTTCCCTTTCCCGATTCCAGAGAGATTGGTAAGTAATTGCAATCTCAAAACCAAATATTTTCATAATGATATTTATTGCATTTGTAGCACGTGGAGCGGGCATTGCGGATTTTATACAGCCAAGTCTGGGACCGCTGCAACCGAATTTAGATGATATCGATATTACGTTCTCAGGTATTTCCATCTTCCATGTGCTCTTTTACTATTGTAAATAATTTTATTTTGGCTTTGTATCAGATTTGCTCACCACGACATCATCGCGCTTGGCACCGGTGCCCGAAGAGGGCACCGATGCGGAGATGCTCAAAAACGATGACTATTGCCTGTCAGCAATTGTTGGTGCTCCGCACACGCTCTACAGCAGCGACAGCATGATGGAAGTGGTGACCAGCAGCGGCTCTGTCGCCGGCGGCGGCAACTCTCAAGTGGATGCCAGCATGCTGGAGCTGAACACGCCCCTTGGCAACATGCCGTACGGCGATATCAGCAACAGTTTGCGGCGGCAAGGCAAGCGCAGCAATCGGTTAACGATTCACAACAACAACAGCAGCAGCAGCAGCAACAACAGTTGCTAGGCGAGACTCAGGCAGCTCGATTGCATACAGTGAAGCACTTTGGTGCCATTAGGCAATGGCATGAGCAATCGTTGCTCCGTCATCGATAGCTTCTCCACCAAGAGTGTCATCGATGGCCGCATTGCCAAGAATACGCAGCGTCCGTTCCGACGGGAGCCGCACAACTACGATAAGGCGCAGCCGACGTTGCTATCAGACGACTATATATCAGCAAATGTTGGCCGAACAGCAAAAGAATCAGCCGCAACATCTGGTGGTGCTGGCGCTGTGTGCAAGCGTTTCAAACTCCACAACAGCAACAACAGCATCAGCAGCAACAGCAAATGCAGCAGCAGCAACAACAACAGCCGCGCTTGCACTTTCCTACGCAGCAGCCGCAGCAACAGCAACAAAACCTTACAATCCAAAGTTTCTTAAGCAACTATGCGGATACCTACCAGCAGCAGCAGCAACCAGTTGGCCACACAGCAACAACAACAACAGCAGCAGCTTACGTCAAAGTCGAACCTCATCAGGCAGACGTTTTGTCTTTGCTAAACGATGGCTCCTACAATTCAATAAGCTACAAACTATATCCGCAATTTAAAAAGTCCGCTTCAACGGGCACCTTTTTGAATGTGCCACGCGTAACACAGCAACAGCAGCAGCAGCAAAGTTACCTGCAACAGGAGCAGCAACAGCCGCAACGGAATGCAACAGTCGTTGCCATTGGGCTTGGGTCTTACCACACAGCAGCTTATGCAGCTGACACGCCAACAACAGGCGAACAACTCACAGCAGCAGCAGCAGCAGCAACATATGCAAATGCAACAACAGACTGTTGCCAGTTTACTGTTACCACAGCAGCAACACTTACAGCAACCTGCTGTCAGCGTAGCCTCCTGGGCAACACAAACACAACCATCTTGCCGAAGGAGATGCATCGCTCAAATAGTTTCCCGATGTATCGCTGCCCAAGCTCATCCACCACGAGCCACAGCAGCAGCAACAACAACAGCAGCAGCAGCAGCAACAACATTTTGCAGTGCCCAAATATCATGCTAAGGGCAAGTACGTGTTCGCAGCAATTCAATGCATCAGCAGCACACAGTTGTAGCCGCCGGCGGTGGTTCACCATCAACAATGGACACGGCAACATCAGCAACAGTTGCAGCAATCTGCTCGTCACACAACAATTGCAGCAGGCGACTAGCGATCCCATGCTCAACAGCACGCTAGCCCAGCTGCTCACGTCGAGTAAGTTTATACTACTTCAAATATCTAGCATTATAGTAATTTCTTCTTTTCTTCTTGCTACAGATACACGCCTGCAGGCAGCCGTGGCGAACAAGTCGCATCAGTTTTCTTCCGCCCATGCCATAGCCAGCGCCAGCGCCACCCACCAGCAGTCAACAGCACAGCAGTGGTACCAGCAACAACCCCAACCAGCAGACACAATCGATGTACGCTGTCAGCAATGCTGCAGCGACGCCGCTCTCGGTGCCAGTGCCAGTGCCATCGCAGCAGCATTCACCAAGAAGGCCGTCTCGTTGCCCGTCGCCATCGCTGCCCTGTCGCCATCGCTGCACAGTCCGCCGGGACAAAGATGCTCAGCTTTAGTCAGGGCACCAGCAATTTGGGCAGCAGTCTAAGTCTATCGCCGGATTCGCCGTTTCACGATCGCAGGATTCGCCACAGTCGCCGAGCAGCCTTAAATATCAGCCACGCGATACGCAACGTCGCGCCGGGCACATACACGCAGAGCAGAAGCGTCGCTATAATATTAAGAACGGCTTTGATACGCTGCACGCTCTGATACCGCAGTTGCAGCAGAATCCCAATGCCAAGCTAAGTAAGGCGGCCATGCTGCAGAAGGGCGCCGATCACATCAAACAGCTGCGACAGGAGCGCAACGTGCTCAAGGACAAAATCGAACGTTGCGCCTGGAGCGCGATTCGCTAAACAACTCCTTGATGTAGGTTTCCCATTAACTCAACAACATTTGGCTTACAATAGCTCTTTCGTTGCTTTAGGCATTTGCATTCGGTGCTGCCTCGAATGGTGCGCCCGTTACACGCCAGGGCACGGAGCATGTGCGTCAGCTTTATGAGGTCTATGTGCGCTACAACACAATGACCAATTGGAAGTTCTGGATTGTAAGTTGTCCTGAATTATAATCGTATCTATATTCATACTTATCTACCTATATTTGCACAGCTGGGACTCATTTTGGAGCCATTATTAGCGTCTTACACGTCGACCGTATCCAGCGCCAGTTTGGATGAGCTACGTCGCACCGCCTTTCTCTGGGTGGATCGGCACTGCTCGCTCATAGATCTGCGACCCGGTAAGCCTGTCTCAAAACCTACAAGAAACACTTCAATTCAACTATTATTCATTTTATTTCACAGCTGTTACCAACAAATTAAAGTACCTATCCATGCATACGGATATCGTCTCGGAGCCGCCTAGCAAACTGCAGGACGAGGTGGCCAAAGCGCTGCAGAACACAAGTGGCCAGCATCCCAATCTGCATGGCTCCTAACCGTTCTTGCTGCTCGTGATATGAATTTAACCCATTGCTACAACAAAGGCAATCCTGTTGACTGCTGCTGCTTCTGGCCACAGGACACAGCAGCTATTATATTGTACAAACTGCCTCTTTCGCAAAAAAATGGCAGATTATCATATGATGAATGCAACAACTTGTTTTGTTAAACGTCAAACGCTAAGTTAAGCCCCATCTTAAAAAGCCGTTAACAACTGCAGTTAGCAGTTAGCAGTTGCAACTGCAGTTAGCGCCATGCTAAGCAGCATATAGTGCCTATAATTCTATGACTTAAGCGTAAAATAAAGAAACGATTTTACAAATTTTTAAGAAAATATATATTTTTTGATTCACTGACCAATAAATACATTTTTCAGCCTACGCATGGATACTGACTAAATTAAAATCAATAAAATGTTGTGGCACTGTTAAATAGCGAGCATTATTTGAAATGCATTTGTTTGGTGTGTTTTTGTGGATGTGTTTGATTTTAGTTAAATTTCGCTCGTTTTGCCACTTGCAATACCAGGCGAACAGAATTGCCAGCAAGTGAATTTTTTTTTTTTTGAAGCATGCTTTTGCGGTTGGCTGAAAATGCTGCACCCGCCGATTTCCACTGCATACTTTTGCCCGCTGAATTAAATTGCACAAGTACTTGCTAACAGATTCTGTTCGCCTGGTATTGCGACAAGCAAAACGAGCGAAATTTAACTAAAATTAAACACAAACACACCAAACAAAATTTACTTCAATAGGTTTTGCAGGGAAAAATGCATTTAAACGATTTAAATCAAATTCAATTAGCTTTAACAAAAATAACATTCCAATTGGCTTTTGCAGGTATTGAAAATACTTCATAAATATGCAATTTATTATTTTTTTTTTTTGTGTAATTTATTTTATTTAATTATTAACTATTGTTTGTTTGATTCTTATATAGTTGGCTATTAAGAGTTATTTTTTTTTAGCCAATGTGAACTGAAGTTTTATACTCATCCTATGTAAGTTGGTTTGCCTGGTTTACATTACAAATTGAGTTATTGTGATAACGCAATTGCATTGTTTGTTATCAATTCATTGCAAATTTTAAGTTCAGTTAACTTTTAACAGCGCTCATTGACAGTTAGCAAAAATGTTTATCGTTTATGTTGTGCTAAGTCTGGTGCTCGCCTGGCTCTGGCAGCGTTGGCACTTTGGCCATTGGCAGCGTCTGGGTGTACCATGCGTGCCAGCCACGCCTTTTGTGGGCAATGTGTGGCGTCTATTGCGCGGCGACTGCTGCTTTGGCGACCAGTTCTGTGAGCTGTATGCGAGTGCGAAGGGCAACGCCTATCTGGGCATCCATGTGCTGCACAATCACGCGCTGCTGTTGCGCGACCCGGCGCTGATCAAGCGGATTCTTGTGGAGGATTTTGCGCAGTTCTCCAGTCGCTTTGAGACGACAGATGCCATTGGCGACACGATGGGCTCCCAGAACCTTTTCTTCTCCAAGTACGAGATGTGGCGCGCGACGCATAAGATATTTGCACCATTCTTTGCCGCCGCTAAGGTGCGTCATATGTTTGGGCTGCTGCAGACCATAGGCCAGCAGCTGGAGCAGCATATGGCCAGGCAGCTGGCGTCAGCTGGCTCACATGGCGATACGCTGGAGCTGGAGGTTAAACAGTTGAGTGCGCTGTTTAGTACGGATATTATAGCATCGCTGGCTTTTGGCCTGGAGGCAAACTGTCTGCGGCAGCCGGATGCCGAATTTCGCCGCATGTGCATCGAGGTGAATGAGCCGCGTCCCAAGCGACTGTTGCATCTCTTTACAATGTTCTTCTTTCCGCGCTGCGCCAGGCAGCTGCGCACACACTTGTATTCGCCGGAATATGAACGCTTCATGCGTCAGTCCATGGACTGGGCCTTGGAGCAGCGTGCGGCCAGCGGGGAGCAGCGTCATGATTTGATTGACATATTCCTGCAGCTGCAGCGCACAGAGCCCGCGGAGAGTGTGGTGCATCGGCCCGATTTCTTTGTGGCCCAGGCAGCGTTCCTGTTGCTAGCTGGCTTCGATACATCCTCCTCGACAATCACCTTTGGCCTGTACGAGCTGGCCAAGCAGCCAGCCATACAGAGGCGTCTCAGACAGGAGCTTAAAGAAGCTAGCGATGCTGCTGACCAGTTGAGCTATGACACACTTAGCGGATTGCCATATCTGCGTCAGGTGGTGGATGAAGTGCTCAGACTGTATCCGCCTACCGCCTTTCTGGATCGCAGCTGCAACTCCAAGGCTGGCTACGATTTGTCCGGCTGGAGCTGCGGCTCGCCTCTACGCTTGTTGCCCGGTACGCCAGTCTATATATCCGTGCTGGGACTGCATCGTGATGAGCAGGTGGGTGTTGGGATACCTGGTCCATGTTTTGTAACTTAAATATTGCTGTTCCTGTAGTACTGGCCTGAGCCATTGAAATTCGATCCGGAGCGTTTCTCACCCGAGCAAAGGGTACAGCATCAGCCCATGACTTATTTGCCATTTGGCGCCGGTCCACGCGGCTGTTTGGGCACGCTCCTCGGACTCCTGGAGATTAAGGTGCAACTGAATTCAAAACCTTGCTCACTTTCAACTAATGCTACGTACCTTTATTTGTCAGGTGGGTTTGTTCTACATACTGAAGAACTATCGCGTGGAGACCTGCGCCAGAACCATTCCCGAGATGAGATTCGATCCAAAGGCCTTTGTGCTGACTGCTGCTGGTGGCACCTATTTGCGCTTTGTCAAGGATCAGCTGTGAATGTGGTCAAATGAAATGGAAATGCTTTGCTTCAGTTTGTCAATTTTCACTTTATTGGTAATTGTTTTTCACATATGTAGGTTTTTTTTGTTTTATTTTTACTTTTTACTTTTTATTTGTAATTTTCTTTCATCTCAAAAATGTTCACAAAGTTTGTCGTTGGAGCTAACCAAATACTGTTGGCCATAAGTATCAGCTTATCAGTTGGATTATATGAAAAGAATGTAGAATGTGTTTATGGCCTGTAAAGCTGGCTTATCAAACTATAAATTGAATATTGAACTGTGCATTGATAAGCAAAAAGAAGAAAAATTGTAATAAAAGTATTAAAAACCTTTATGCACTGTAAAAAAAGATAAATGAATAGGAATTTGTTAACAGCAACAATATTTGATCAGCTCTTTGACTGTGTATTTGATTTCCTCGTTTTATTTTTCATCATATACATTTTAAAAAACTAGAACTCCAGCTAACTGGCTTATATCTCATTTCACTTCACGTTTTTACAAATTATCAAAAAATAACTAAAGCAATTTTACACACTCAGCATTTAAGGACTAAGAGCTAAGCTAACAACTAATTGCATTTTGTTTTCGTTACGTTTACGTTTACGTTTAGTTTTTATATTAACACAAAATTGTATTTTTATTTTATACATAAAAGTTTTCAGTTGCTGTATTGAAATGTTGAGGATTATTGTAAATATACAAAAAAAAATTGTTTTGCATTTTATTTTGCTAGCTACGCGCTAAGAATCGATTTTTAGCAAAAAAAAAATTAATAAAAGTTCTTCCATTTCTTTTTTTTTCGTTATAAGTTTTAAAAGTAAAATGCTAATTGTAATTTAAAAATTCTTCAAAATGTGCATAAATATAATTTGTGAACTCTTGTATGCTGCAAACTATTTTATTTCAATTCTTTATTCGGTATATATTTTAATTTATTTTGTTTTCAAAAAGGAAGCAGCATATATTATGGCATATGTGAATATATAGCTCAACGGAAGTTCATTTGTTGCTAGTTTCAATCTCTTATTCAATTGCGTACGCATATTTCTGTGTGTGTGTGGCAAGCAAATTTGCATTTTGTTTCGGTTTAATGAGAGTTTTTTTTTTGTAATGCTGGAAGCAATAAATTAGTTATTGCAAGTAACTTTTAGCTGGAAACTTGAAATTGTATGCTAATATTATTTATGTTTTAGTTCATTTTCTATGTACATTTAAGGTGCAAGAGAATTTTGTTGTTCATTTTTTGGTTTTTTTTTCACAATATACAATCAGTTTTGTGTTCATTTTGGAAGTATGTTGGACGATGTTAAACAATTAAAAGAAAATTAATAAAAATAAATAAAGAGTGCAAATAAAATTGAATGTTTATTTTGATGTAAAATATATGTTTCATCCCCACTTTTGTGTTGGGTATTTGAATGCCCAACAACTCCCAAAAGTTGTTTTGATTTTTGTTTTTTCATTGACATAACGCTTAACACACAAATTATTCATATCGGTATATAGGCATATATATATATATATATATATAGGTATATATAGCTAGTTACATTTATAGTAGTGTACTTTTGACATGACATACATTTAAATATATATACTCATACTCGTATATATATAGGCTATACTATATTAACTCTCACTTTTAGCTTGCAAATGGATATCATGTAAAAATTTAATCATTACAATAATATACTTTCAAAACTGTGTTGTTTTTTACTTTTGTTGTGGGTTTGTTTTTTCTTTTAGTCTTCTAATACAATTTACGAAACGCGCACACACATTCCACAAGAATCGCTGAATCGCTACTATCTTCGATCCTGCATGACAACCTGCTTGAAGGCACCCGCCCGCACGCTCGACTTCACCTCGTGTCCGCCCAACGATGCGGTTCCATCTCGCGCAATATACAACTGCAGACCGGATGCTAAAAAAAAAGTATAAAACCAAAGGTAAATTAATAAATTGTATACCCGTATGATTATTGTAAACTATGACTTACTCTCGGCCGATTCGCCCAGCTGATCCAACTTGGTATCCTTTAGGATCTCATCGATTAATGAGTTGGGATTGACGCGCGTCTCTTCGACACGATCCGAGACCCGGGGACCATCGTCGAGGGCGCCCTTCTTGCGTTTCTCGCCGCTGCTTTTCGTGCGATCTAGAGATCCTGTTTCACTTATAACTAACGAACCGGAACTGGGATTCCTGTGAATTCACAAATGACAACACACATAAGAATACAGCAAACATTGCAAGGACATCTAAAAGCTAAATAAATATATACTCGTAGCAACAGAAAAAAAAAAGTATACGCGGTGCTCTCTGCTAATGTGAACCCATTTAATATAGTACATAGCAATGCCGCACGATATGTGGCAAGTTCGGGTGGGGGGCGGAGGGACAGTACAAAATTTGAGGCAATGTTTTCTGGTCATGCCATGCAATGCATATTGAAGTATGTGTGTGTATGCTTAAAACTATTATATATATGAGAATATTGCTGACAAAAATCGATGAACGAACGATGAACACTTAAAAAAATGTGTGTGAAAATGATTTAAAAATACACACAAATCTATACTTTCATTGGAAAAGCATACAAATTAACAAAATAAAAGAACATTTATGTTAAACGCGTTTTTACAATATTCAATAATCATAAAAGCAAATTATATTACATACACAAATGTTTTAAATATTAAAAATTATAAACTTGTAAGTTAAATTATAAAAGTTTTGTTTCTACAGTAGATGGTAATTCTATTTTAATATATATGGTAAATACTTTAAATAGTGTCATTTAACTTTTGTGCTAAACAAATTATTCTTTTTCAAACGAAAAATCTTAGATTCGTCTTGCCAAACATTTTTTAGAGTCTCCATTTAATGTTTTATTTTACTTTTCTTAGTAAAAAAAATTTGAATTTTTTCCAAATCTATATTGTTTATATATAGATTCAGGTATTTTACCCAATATTGCACGGACTGACAAGACGCTTTAACACATATAAAACAAAATAAAAGGTGTCAAAAAATATATAGATTTACGAGCACAACGACAATAATGGTATTTTAAGAGGCAGGCAACTAAGTATATATCGTTTTTTTTTTTTTTTTTTGGCTGAGGGAGAAAGGCAACCCACATCAAGGTGACGCTGGGCCGGCGTATTATCTGTGTGGTGGCCAGCGGGGACAGGGTGGCGCCCGAGACGGACATCGTTGTGGCCGAGGTGAGGGCCGATGCCTCCGCTGCGGCAGCCGATGTGGACAGCAGCAATGAGGCAGCCGATGGATTCGAGCGTATGCTGCACGCATCCGTTGGACTCGCTGCCAGCGAGCTGAGTGCATCGCCCGAGAGGACATTGCCTAGCCGCGTGCAGCTGCCATGTCCATTGGGTGAGCCCAGCAGCGATTGCTGGTGAGGATGTTGCTGCTGCAGCTGCTGCTGTTGCTGTGTTGAGGCATCGATCGAGTCAACTGTCTGATTGCTGCTGTTGGGATTGCACTGGAAGGTGATAAGGGCGCCGCTGCTGCTGCTGTTGCTGCCGTTCGATGAGGATGCCGAATGATTCGAGTGTATGCTGGCCAGCGTGCCACATGGCGAGGCGTTTGAGCCAGATGCTGGCGATTGTTGTCGATTGCTGGCGCTGTTGTTGTTGTAACTGTTGTTGTTGCTGCTGTTGTTGCAGCTGCTGTTGCTGTTGTCGAAAAGGCGTCGGGGCACGCCACTAAAGCTTCTGTTGTTCGTATTGCGTTCGGTTTCGGTTTGGTTGATTAATTTATAGACACAATTACAGATCAAAGCGAGTTTTTTTTTATGGTTGGCATTTTGGTTAGAGTATATATCGGAAGACATATAAAATAAACAACAGAAACGAAAACATTTGCAACAAATGCACAATATAAACATGATGAGTAAATTATTCCAAAATTAATTACACTTATATATATATATATGTTTAAAAATATATTGTTATGGCAGGTATTATTTTAAAATCATAACGTTTGCGACCATTTTGTTGACTGCATCTTGAAATAACTTAGGTAAAGCATTAAAATTTCGGATATATAAATATTGTATTGTTATTGAGTATATGCTTTATAATGTGTAATGTGTTTGAGTAGGTATATTTTTGTATCCTTGGTGTGGTATATGTATTTGGAAACAAATAATAGAAATAAAAGTAAAAAAAACTCAAGAGATAAGTACACAAATTAATGAAATTGTTCCCAATATAAATCATAGAGAATTTGTTTAAGAAAGTTTCCATAAATAATAAAAAAGCTTCATTTTATTTATCCTGAATACATCCAGTTTTAAAAACCACCCAACGATGATTATCTTGGGTATGTTCAAACCAAATTTCAAACTTGAATCAAGTCGCAAAAGCAACATTGACAACTGAGAGAGAAGATGCTGCATCTATAGTAAAGAACTTCAACTGTTATGCGAAATGGAGCCCAAGGTACAGTATATATATTGTGCCGAAGGTCAATTGCCAAACAGGAGGTCGACTGGCAGACAGAACAAAAGTGTGTTGGTGTGTGTGGAAGGTAACCTTTTGTAAGGACACATCCTTGCCCCAGTTTCAATCTGTGTTGATGCACAAATTGAATAGTTGGTAGGGGAGAAAGGGTAATATAAAAACTGATTTGATTGGTTTATAAACAAGATAAAGAAGTTTTGATTACTTCTTTATCTGGTTCTTAACGGAATAAGTAATAGAAGGGGATTATAAGAATGAAGATAAACTTTCCCATAGCAAAGGGATCATACATATAGTAGGTTTTGAATTATTTTTTGTAAAGGTATTGGATTGGCAGAACTATACTTAGTATAACCATGTTAAGATTGTGTTTTTGAATTAGATCCCTTATTTTGTGAGTGCTTAGTAACTGTAGAACCAGTAGCTACTTTTAACTGTACAATAAGGTGACCAATCCCAGTGATATAGCCCTTGGGATATAAAGTTAAACAATATCAAATACATGTGTATAAATATTTAACATCAGCTTAAGCTTAACTTATGTCTAACTTAACCAGTGTGATTATGATTAGTAAAATAAACTTGAACTTGAACAGAACGCAAACAAAATAAACAGGATAAAAGCAACGACGGTCAAAACAAAACAAATGAAAGAGATAACTAAAGGAACATGATGATTATCAATTTCAGGGACAGAACGCGAAACAAGCGAACGAGTTTGTGTTTGTGTGTGTGAAATGAGAACTAAACTAAACTGAACTCCAGGACGATTACGTTAACGAGCAGTCAGACTTAACGAGCAACGATTTACGATTAACGAGTAACGATTAACGAGTAACGAGTAACGAGTAACGAGTAACGAGCAACGAGCAACGAGTCACTGTTCAACTAGTTGAAAGTATGTAGTTTTGTTTTCTGTTTATGAGATATTCAAATGAAATAAACGCGACGCACCTCAAAAGTTCGTAGGCAGCATTCGTGGAATGTGGCCGCACCAGATGGGTGATGATTAGCTGCTGTTCCAGTGGCTGTGTCGAACCGGGCAGCGGTGTGGAAGATGTGCCCTGCAACATGGTGCGACGATAGGCACGCTCGAAGGGTGTCCGCGACATAAACGAGGCGTTATTGGTAAAGTTCTCCGCCGGCGAGTCGACAACATCGTAGGTAAGCAAACGATTCACATAGCTGGCGCCCAGCGCTGGCTTGTCAGCCGATTGGATGAGACGATTGAAGCTGGGCCGACGTTCGCTGGTGGGTGTGAGAAATGGATCCGCTTCGATGCGCTCGCCAAGGACATCGGGTATGGTGCCCATGGAGCGCATCTTTTGTATGGGATAATGTGAGTTCAGTGTACTATCACAATCTTGACCTATGAACTTGGCATTGCCCACCTTGGACAGATGCGTTTGATGCTTGACAAACAGCTTGCCCGACGAGCCCGTCGATGTGGTGGAGTTCTTGCGCAGACTTAAGCTATGCAGATGGTGATGATGATGCAGTAGATTGTGCTGCTGGAAGCGTTGGCGTTCCTCCAACGACTCATCGCGTATGCGCTGGAACTCCTCGCGCACCGCCTCCTCGTGGTAATCGTCGAAACAGAGATTGTTCAAGGACTTCATTTTGGGTATTTGTGCATGCTCCGCCAGCTGCTTGAGGCGGCGCGGCGAATTTCGATCCAGCTCCATGGAGGCCTTGTGAAATTCCATTTCCAGTATGGACAAATTCTCCATGGACTTGATTTTGGCCACACGCGGCGTATGGAAGTTCTCCTCGAGCCCAGAGTCATTATCACCCGAATCCTCGTGCGGATACTCATCGGAGGACTCGCTTGTATCACCGCTATCATAATACTGTGTGGCCGGCTGCTGTAGGAACAGCGGCAAAGGCATCTCTGCCATCGGCGTACGAAAATCCTCATAGCCGGCCAGCTGATCGCTGGCATTCATTGTGGCATTGGGCGTCTGGTAGAGCAGCTCCTCGCTCACATATTCGATGGTTGTACTCAAACTGGCGATCACTTGATGCTTGGCCTCTGTTTGGTGTACAACCTTTGGATGCTCCTGCACCAGACCGAGCCCTTTGACCTGTGGTTCTGGCTTGTGATGATGTCGCAGCGCTGGTATATTCAATTTCATGGCATTTATAGCTCTCTGATTGAGTCTATTGAGTAGAGAAACGGATTTTCGAAAACGACTGAATTTTGTTTTTTGGTTTTTTCGTTTTTTTTTTTTTTATAGCGACGTTCGTTGTTGATTGGTAACGTTTAACATTGAGGTTAATATGTTTTATATTACAGTTGGTTAGTTGGCCATGTACCCGGTTTGTTTATTGTTTATTTAGATTTTTATTCAAAGTATATACAGAACATATGTTGGTTATAAAAGAAGGAGAAACAAAAAGTGTTAAACAAAATTAGCCGAAAAACAACAGAAGTATGATTAACCATAAAACTAAGAGGGAAAAAAGTATAAGCTACCGTAAAACCAGATTAGGGTAAAAAAAAAACCATAAAATTTAACCAGTTATGTGTGTTAGATACATGTAATATATGTATATTATTTGTAACATTTTTTTTACGTTAATCTAAATTAATATTATCAGGTTTTTTAAATGATGATGTGTTCGGAGAAAACATTTTAACTAATACACCCAATTCCATTTTGTTAAACGTGTTGGAGTCTTAAAAGTAAGTAGGTGAAGTACACTATAATGGGAAACATTCTAAGTTTATATATTGATGTTCTATTCTGTAAGATTTTGGTCTGCATTGCGATAATGATTCTTTGCATTCGGTTGTTTTGAATGAAGTGAGCTGAGAATTCTTTTCTTAGGATGATTTCGAATGTAGCTTTTGGATTTAAAGGATTACGTTTTTAAAGTCCAACTGTTATGCACAATCAGAATATACTAAACTTGATGTACGAGAAGTGAAATAGAAATGGAGAAGTCAAAATTGGTCCTTAAGGCGTCTAAGTATAGCATAATGAATACAAATACGAGTATAATTATACGAAAGTCTAGCAAAAATGTTAAAGGTTAGACGCAGTGAATTGCGTTAAGCAAATAAGGGCGAATGCCAAAATGTGAACATTGACCTTTAAAGCGACTCGTGACGCCAACTGTGAAGCCCGATGATGTCATCGGCTGGGCCTTTTCTTTTTGTTTTTCTCTTATTTTAAATAAACAATTCCTACAGCTCAACAATGACAATATTATGCAGATGCAACCAAACATATGTACTTATACTTATACAAGCCCACACTGTAGATGTAGTATTTTAATGGGGAATTGCAATCGGAATACAAGAATAATCATATGTTGATATTTAGTACGTTTCGACAAGGATATGGGTAATGTGCATGTGTGTGTGTGTGGATATAGTTTTGTCGGCATTTGACCTTAAACTTCACAATGGAAATTTATTGCGCGACAGGAAACTTTGTGAAAGACATTTTTTATGCTAAGATAAGAACAAAAACCTAGACTATAGTTATGCCTAAAATGTAACTGAATACTTGTATGAAAGTAATGCTAAATATATATATTAATTGACTAAAATGTTGCAATACTCATTATGGAACTAACTTAAAGTATCAAATATTATAAATATTTATGTAAAATAAAAATATTACTAAGAAAAATGAAAGAAATTCAAATGTGTGTTGTATAGTGTGTAAATGTATGTGTGTGTGTGTTATGTATGTAGTCTGAAAAGACTGTTTTAAGTTTGTTTAGTAAACATTTAAAGAGAGCTTGTATGTATGTGTGTATATAGTGTGTGTGAGGTAACACACGTTTGTTGTCAAGGTACGTTAAAACGCAACTGTATCAATAGAGATATTTAGCATATATAGCGCATAGAGTGTAGAGGAGCATAACAAAGATATGTATATATATATAGAATTATAGTAGTCGATTGTGGGCAAAACAAATCAAATTCAATGTCAAGGCTTTATACAGATTTGTTTTGTTTCATAAGTACTAAATATGATATATGGATATATATATTTGGTTGGACTTACCTTGCATGCCCCGAGTCACCCTCGGAACTTTGCCTCGAATGTTGACTGTGCGAAAAACTACTATAACCCGAACCTTTTGACATCTACAGAAAAAATAATAAAGTTAAGTTAAATAATGTTGCAATATTCGTAGAACTTAAATTTATATTCTAGATGCTCACTTGACTAGTATTACTGGAATTTCTGGAGTGTCCCATTTCCATTAGCGTTGCGGTATTAACGCCCACGCCAACGCCTCCACTACCCACGCCACCACTACCGACTCCGCCACCGATTACAGACGCAGTGCTTGTGCTGACGCCCGTGGTGCCATAATTGTTGCTACCAATGACGCCCAGGCCGGGCAGAGTCTGTGTGACGGTGACGGGTGTGGTGACACTGGCTGAGGCAATCACATGCTGCTGCAGATTGTCCGTGGTTAACGTGACGCCCGATTCCGAGGACTCGGACAGACCGGAGTCTGTGACAATGGCCGCTATCACCGCCTGTGCGTCGAGATCTAAAAACGAACGAAACGAAGTTCGTATATAACGAAATTTCTGTTTGATATATGGTCTTCGCCTTACCCTCCTCCCTTGTGCTGGAGACGGGTCGTGTGCCGGGCGCAGACATTGTGATGGCAACGCCACCCAAAGTGGCGCCACTGCCGCCCAGAGGAATGGCCGAGCCACCACTGCCGCTGCCAATGCTGGAGAGTGCCGTTGCCGTTGGCGTTTGCAAGCCACTGCAGGCGACATCATTAACCAGATCATCCGCGGTTGCTTTGTTAGGCTTGCTCTTCAGGCTGGGCGTGGGACTGCAACAAAACATACAGTTAGTATCTATATATACACAATATTCTTGTATATCAGTTTACTTACGCTTTGAATAGTATATCACCGCTTAGCATATGCATTTTGATGCTAACTCTCAGCATGGAGTTATCGAGGCGATGTCGCGAATCGTAACCCTCGAGCAGAAAGCGACGCGATGTGAGACCTGCGCCAGCAAATTCGGCCAGATTCAGATCGATAAAGCCAAGTTTGTAATAGCTGCGACCGCCCTTCATCTCCTTGCGTATGGAGATACGCAATTGGCAGGGATCAAGGACACCAGTCGATGCATTGGCGCTCATCTTGCACAGGAAGTCAAAGTTGCGATTCCATTCGACGCGATGATTTCTCACCTCCTCACTGCAAATACAAATGAAACACAGAAGAATTTAAAAACATAAGTCAGAAAGCACAGATTTTATTGTGAACTTACCGAGTGCTGTATTCTTGGAAGGAGCCACCGTCCAGAAGACGTATCTTGGCAAAGAGCACCTCATTGACCAGCGCCACCTCGACCAGATCCTGTAGCTGGACTTTCACATTGAACTTATACTTTTTCTTTTTCATCATAAAGGCCATGCCAGGGGCGCTAGGCCCAAGTAGTGTCATCAATGGCTTGCCAACAATCCGTTAATTCGCGGCGTTGCCACTCTGTCACAAAGAAACTGAAACTGTGTTGCCTGCTTTTGGGCGGTTGACAGGCACCGCCTTGAATAGTCCCTTAGCGGCTTAACCTCTTTTCTCTTCTCTTCTTTCTCGCTGCAAACTTGAGCTAAGAAATATTTCCACTCCAGCTAGTTTTTAGATGCCTTTGCTTTTGATCTGTTCAGCTTTTCTCTATGTTTCCTAGTATTTTTTGTATATTTGCTGTGTTGGTTGTGTTTTTTGTGCTACTTGACAGTCATGTTTAAGGTTTGTGCATGGCTCTGGTCTTCAAATCCCTTCACGCTTCCACCTGCAAGATAAAAAATGAAAAAATATTAAGGTTAGTTCTTTAAACATAGGTATGAAATTTAGAAATGAATTGGAAAATGTGTGTTTTGTGGCTTCAATACAAAGTTACATAAACCTTAAGAGAACAGTGTGTAATGAACTGAAATTCAGTAGCTATGTATTGCTACTATATATATATATAACATTATTGAGTGCGTGGCCAAAGAGAAGTCATCTCTTGTGAGAAATTCGCAAAGGATGTTCAGAGATAACGAATTGAAGTATATTGTTCAAAGCATAGTTACAACAGCAATCGAAAGTATTGGAAAATGTGAATGCAACAAGAACAACAACTTAATATCATTCCAAAGTTTTCTTGGCACTAGAGTATTTAATCATTCCCTCTGCTATAGGGTGAACAAAATGTATTGTATAAATTAGGCTGCAGCACTTAAATAATTAAAAGAGCAGCACGCAAGACACCCAAAAGTAGTGTAGGGATTGCTTTTGGTGTTGTTTTGCGTGTCTCTGTCACGCTTTGTTTAATTATTAACATTTGTATAGTTCTTGCTGATTTTTTTTGGCAAGTTTTATGACGCATTCGTCAGCGTCACAGTTTGTAGCTGTCGTCTTCATGTTTGCCGGCAAGTCAACAGAAACAAACAGACGCCTACGATGATATATTTGGGGTTTGTTATTAACAATCTGTTGTTGTGGCACGTTTGCAGAAATTTTTAGATAGCTGACTAATTGTATATGCTTTGTATCTGATATGTTTCAAAGAATTTGAAAGCAATTCATTATTGAAATCTTTGCTTTTGCAGAGACAGTTATAATATATATATATATATAAACAATTCTTTCGAAAATAATCTAAAATAATTATCGCGTCAACAGACAGAATACATTATATATATCGCAGTTTGTCATAAAATGGACTTTGCTTCGCTTTCAAATGTAACGAATTCAATTATCATAGCTTCAAGTAGGTAAATAATAATTAATAACATGTACTCTATCAAACGGCAGAATATATATATATGACAAATATATATTATCGAATGAATAATAATAAAGATTTGATATTTTGGTTTCTTTTTTACTGAATACAGCTTGAATTTAGACCAAAATGAGAACTGCTTTCCAATCAATAAATACCCAATAACAAACCGCTTACAAATCTAAACGAAATTTCCCCAACATACTCCAATTTATGCAATTTAGTGAGCTCTTCAGAATCTCAATCGTATGCGAAAAAGGAAACAAATCCGTTGCACGCCAATTACCTCTTTATATGTCCATTAGCTAAAACCAATCAGCTGGGTAAACAGTTCACGACCCAATCATAACGAAAGCCCATTAACCCAGTTACCGCCGCAGGATAAGTGTGTATCCGGGACGTAGACACACCTAAACCAAACCAAACCAAAAGAGACGGAAGGAATGAACGAAGCAAATTGCACAGCAAATCACTTGCATCGTTTGCTTTGCGGTTTGTGTAACGCTTTTGGGGTTTTTCTTTTGCCACGCACATGTGACCGCACCCAAAATAAACCTTGCCGCGCCACAAAGTCCTGCAAAATGAACCGCTTTGGGGATAAACTTAACATGGTCAACTGGCTGACGTAAACCGAGAACACAGAGCATTGTTTAAACTTGTGTTCGACTTGTTTGTGGGTTGCCTCTTGGACTGAAAATAACCCAAAGACCGCAAGGCATCTACATTGCTGCTGTTCAACTTGCTTATTCCTTTGAATTAGTGTGAAACTTCTTTTGTGTCCTTGTCCTGATGACTTTTTAATGAGACAATCTGTGTGTGTCCATAAGGACTTCAGAGCTCTACTCGGCGATATAGTTACAAAGTAGCTGACAAAAGTAAAAACAAGTACAAATAAACTTGATTGATTGCCTTTTTACTATTTACCAGATCAATCAGCGTGCTGCAGAAGTCAATTAACGAGCGTTCACAGTAATTTTTGCGTTGATTGGGTCAACTTGACCTTTACCTTGCCACAACATTCGTTTATTTATCAACAATGACGCAGCAGCGAAATGTGTGAGAAAAATGTGTGCATACCGCAAAACTAAAAGGTATACAGAGACAGAGAGAGAAAATAATCAAAATTCATTGCTAAATGCGAAACATATGTATATCTGGCGACTTGACCACAACGCGTCTGTTGGCCAACAAAGTTCGCAACAGCGAGCCAACAAGCATAACAAAAACCGAAAGCCAACCGAACTGTGAACGAGCCCCAAGTGCAAAAAATATTGCAAAAATACTAAATTTCAAAATCATTTCAACATATTGTGTCGAATCCAGCTACAGTTCAGTTCCTTCATGATATTGAAACTTGGGAATGAGATAGATATATGTGTTAACAAAAGAACTAAGAACACAATGGAAGTCCTGCAGTTCCTCCAATCATGGTAATGATTGTAATGAATGCTGACAATGAATTCTTATGATGTCTTCTAAACTTACCTTCCTAACATTATACATAACGAAGACAAACAATGAATTGAAAGACAAATGTTCACATTGAACTGTGACTTGTCAATTCAGCATAAAAACATACATACTTATATATATATATTTATATATATCTATGTATATTAGTTAGCGCAATTGTTCAATGATTTAGCATATTGCTTAAACTTAGCACAATGACCAAGCACGAAGAGATGGCAACCTTTCAATTATTTCTGTGTTCTCACCATAAATGCTAAAACGCCAGTCAATATATTTTAATTTGCATGTTGGCTGATTGAATTATCTAACGTTTAGTTGCCATAAAACTAAAGCGTTGACTTCAACAGCTCATTGGAGATACATAAGTATCTGTTGATAGTCAAAGATGCGTCAGACAGATTTAAGTAGCGACAAAGTCACAAATTAGTTTGATTATGGTCATGTGCATTATCGAGGGGCGGCATATCTGTATATCAGATATATAGACAGCATATCTGTATATATAAATATAGACATATTAGCTGGACAACTTACAAACTTGTATACATCTACAAAACAATACGAATGAGCCTCGTAACAAGTGTTTTTAAATAACACCACAATAGTTGTGTACCCCATCGATTTGGTGGGGCAGCTGTGGCAGCTGTTGCACACATGTTTAAATAATTTGCATTCAGTTGGTTTCCCGCTTTCGATAGCAAGTTGTTCATTTGAGTTCTGTTTTCAAATTATTTGGGTGTTAATGATGTGTAAAACAAAACACAAAGCTAGCATTCTTTTGGAAGACATGTGGCACGCATAAGTCTGTAGGCTGGAGGTCGTTTCAAGCGTCGGTTGAGCGAGCAGAGTGGTCATAAAGATAAGCACGGAAGTCCAAAAAGATAAGATGCACACAGCATAAAATATCATCGTAAATTGGCTAACGAAATATTAAAGAACGCGTGCAGTTAATATCTCTCGCAAAGGATAAAAGGAAAAGGAGTAACTAAAGCTTTGACTGGATGGGAAATGAATCGTTAAAGAAACATAACATAAATATGTATATATGTACATCAAATTAGATTCGTTTAAATCAATCATTATAGGTATGAACTTAAAAGAAGTGTACTCAAACTGTTTGAAATAGTTTTCTTTAGTCAAAGTCAACTGTTTATCAGTACGAACTTAAAAGAAGTATACTCAAACTGTTTGAAATAGTTTTCTTTACTCTTATTTATGGACAAATTCAACTGTTTATCACTATGAACTTAAAAGAAGTATACTCAAACTGTTTGAAATAGTTTTCTTTAGTCAAAGTCAACTGTTTATCAGTACGAACTTAAAAGAAGTATACTCAAACTGTTTGAAATAGTTTTCTTTAGTCTTATTTATGGACAAAATCAATTGTTTGTCGGTATTAACTTAAAAGAAGTATACTCAACCTGTTTGAAATAGTTTTCTTTAGTCAAAGTCAACTGTTTATCAGTATGAACTTAAAACAAGTATACTCGACCTCTTTGAAATAGTTTTCTTTAGTCAAAGTCAACTGTTTATCAGTATGAACTTAAAAGAAGTATACTCAAACTGTTTGAAATAGTTTTCTTTACTCTTATTTATGGACAAATTCAACTGTTTGTCGGTATGAACTTAAAAGAAGTATACTCAAACTGTTTGAAATAGTTTTCTATAGTCAAAGTCAACTGTTTATCAGTACGAACTTAAAACAAGTATAATCAAACTGTTTGAAATAGTTTTCTTTAGTCAAAGTCAACTGTTTATCGGTATGAACTTAAAAGAAGTTTAATCCACCTGTTTGAAATAATTTTCTTTAGTCAAAGTCAACTGTTTATCAGTATGAACTTAAAACAAGTATACTCCAACTGTTTGAAATAGTTTTCTTTAGTCAAAGTCAACTGTTTATCGGTATGAACTTAAAAGAAGTTTAATCCACCTGTTTGAAATAATTTTCTTTAGTCAAAGTCAACTGTTTATCAGTATGAACTTAAAACAAGTATACTCAAACTGTTTGAAATAGTTTTCTTTAGTCAAAGTCAACTGTTTATCAGCATTAGTAAGCCGCTTTTAGCATAGGTTTTACATTACGCTAAGCCCTTAAGTCAGCTTACTATTTGGCTCGACTTCCACACAATGCTCAAGACACGAAGTGAACTGAAAGTTCAGAAGAGGCCACAACGTGTCTTGATTGAGAAAAACGCAAAACTTGACGCTTGAGTGATTTCTCTTTTGTGCGCCGCGTTGCAAGAGAGTGAGAACGAGAGAGACAATGTCTCTAAAAGAGGCTGAGTCATTCAGACATTGACCTTGACAAAGTGAAGCGCGTTAATGGATTCGACTTTGAATGGGGTGGCAGGGCAAATTGGTAAATTGGTAGTTAGTTGGATAGTACTTTAAGCTAGCATTGAATGTGCACTGCACATTCTTATAAACTTGTATTTGATTTGTTTTTGTAGCCAATGCCAGCTGATTAAATGGCACTTTTGACCTTTCGTCTTAGGTTGGCAATTTATTACAGCCACTGTAGCGAACTTAATTGCAATTAAGGACAACATATATGAACTGTTTATTAGATTCCGTTGCATAGCTTTATGTTCGTCCTTACTCACGTAAAGTACTCACACACACACACAAACACTCACACAGCTAGTAGTCATTCGAAGTGTTAACTTAATTTGAGTTACTACACTTTTTTAATACCCTGCAGGCATTAATTGAATGATATGTTCGTACTTTAAAATGTCTACACTTTTTTTTAATTCGCAATAAAGTTTAACACTTAAAGTAATTTTGCTTTAAACACACAATTGAACTTTGACCTTTAGCTTACACGGTATCTCAAAGCAAATCATTGTTCTTGCTTTTAAGGCTGTTGCCTGTCATCCTGTGGTGCTGAAGTGTTAATGAGATTACGTCTAACGAATGACACTGTCGTGGCACCTGAACGACCAACTTGCGTTGGGGTTCCTCTCTGGCTGTTTGGAGTGCCTTTAATTATGTCAACTTACCCACATTATCAGCACCTCGCACAAGTGGGGGCAATCCTTGGGAATTACTGTCATCACTCCCAAAAATCTTTTGCCTAAATGCCACACACACCCTCCGCGCTCTCTTTCTCTCTAACCTACTTGCTACAATGTAAAGCTGCTGCACTAATTGCGCTACAAATGCCCCGAGGAGCCGGCAATTTCACGAGAAATGTGCAGCTCTTGGGAGCTCTTTGGGGTATGGTTCAAGCACACATTAAGAACTACGGCAGCTCCCTTAATGTTTTGGGGTGTACTAAAAACTGTATAATTTTGAGTTACAAGCACGTAAACTGTGCTCGTAAACTTAATGAAACCATTTTCGAATGGGTCTTAAAGCTAATGACGTAGTAGCTGGGAACAAAGTAATCGATGTGTGTGTTTTGTTTAAAGTGAGAATGAATACTTAAAATCTAAGTTTTCTTTACTAATAAATGTAACAAAGGAACAGCTTTCAAAGTTGGACATTCATTTGTAGAACGAATCGATAAAGTTTCACTCACTTTAGTTATTATTATACGCTGAACTTTGAAACTCAAAATTTCGATAACTCTTTGCGTGATCGATAACAAAAAAAATCTTGATTTTGGAAAATTTTGTGATGCAGTTTGAAACATTAGATGAAATAATGACAATCTGTATTTAAATCTGTAAATTTTATTGAAATCGGTTGGGAAACATCGGAGTTAGGGTATATTGAAGTTAAGTAAAGTATGCACACACACACACACACACATACACATACTACATATATGGTTCAGGGTATAGTCTAGTCACGATTTCTCCACTAGAGCCTTCTTACTTGTTTTTTCGAGTCCCATAACTTACTTATTTAAACTACACTTTGAGTATTTAACCTATCAATTTAATGACCTCAATAGTTGTAGTTTAGTTTAAAGGCAAATTCACTTTGTGAACCCACAAATTGTTTAACTAGAGTATGCTTTGTGGGTTTTGTGTATTTATGCTTATTATTAATAAATGTGTGTTGTCGCGTTGAGCAGTGAAACTAAACTAAGCGCCTTTCCGCCCTTATCAAAATATATATATATATGTGTGTTATAAACGAGGTTCCGTTTGACACCGCCCCTAGGGGGCATATACATAGAAACAGCAATATCAACTTATCGGAACGACGCGACTGCGACGCTGACAGGCAACACTAGTGACAACAGCAACAACAACAACAACGTTAACAAAACGAAAGTGTTTCACTGTCAAATGTCAGACTCGGACGTTTCTTCTTCTGTTTTTTGTGTTTCTGTGTGCGATAACCGACAATTTCTGGAGAGGAAGTGCAAAATGGACGCGAAAATTGTGCGCTGGATGACATCATCATTCGGTTTGTGTGTGTGTGGAAAACGAGAGCAAGTGGAAATGCGTTTAAAAGTGCGATCAAAGTGATTAAAGTGTATGTTGAAGAGCATTAAAAGTTGATCTTTTTGATCCCGCAAGACTTACTTTTGCTGTGTGAAAGGGGACTTAAAGTCTGCCAGGTTATAGCTATATATAACTCTTTGTTTACATTCATGCTCTTGTTTCTGAAACTTTTCTTATTATATGTAAGATTTTTAAATTAAAACTTTGACTGTTGAGATAATATGTTTTCGATTGTAATCAAAATTGGCGATGAGCTAAGTTCGAAACATTTGGAATGCCATTGTTTAGCAGTTACATGCATCGAAGCCCCGTGCGGACAAGCATCACAAAACTGAATGTGTAAGATCGATAAGTATTTGTTTTTATGGCCCTACTAATCAAAACAAATAAACACAGTGAGAAATCGCACAGTTGTTTATGTGAAAATAACGCCAATTGCAGCGTCTGTTTACGGATTTGCAACAAGCTGTGCGCCTAACAACAGCGAGATAGTCAGACAGCTAGATAAACAATACAGATACAGTGAGATTGGGATGCCCAGACAGCTGACAACGTCAACGTCATTGTCAGCGTCAGCGTCAGAAATATAATTTATGCCATTTGCTAGATTTATGACGTGTTTGCAAATAAACTTACTTATGACATGGCCCAAACTGTTGGCCAACAACAGCAGCATTTGATTTGAATATGTAGCTGAAACTTGTGTACCTGATAATGACTATATCAGATATTTATAATGTATGTATTGTGAGCATTCAGTGTTGTTTCAGGGGCATAGCAAAAATCGATGCAAACCAATCTATTACGAACGTTTCTCGTGCTAATGGGTAATTTTGCCATTGTTGGGTTTTTGCGGCTACAAAGGGTTTTTTTTTCATGACTTTAAAATGATGTGCTGAAACTATTTATATATATATATTATGTATGTGTACAATCAACCAACAATCAATATGATTCTATGATTAATAATCTAAAGGAAAAGAATATTGAGTTGGAATTAGCCATTCAATAGGGTATCAAAAAAGTTGACTCATCTAAAACAGAAAGCCCAATTTAATGTTCCCTCTTATGGAATGTTTACTTGGCACAGTGACACAGACCATTTGCGAGTTTGGCATTGAGCCAAATTGTATATAGGCAGGAAAACCAAAGACTCAACCTGCTTCGAGCCAGGTAAGTGCATCATAATTACAAAATTTATGCAATTTACACTGCTAGCTAATATCAAAAACCATAATTGTATTTAAACTAAAAAAAATAAACAAACACACAAATTAATGACTAAATAAATGTGTTAAAAGTGGGCATAAAAAAAAACGAATCTTATGCGCATTTTCATTGCTTTTCATACGCAACGTTGACGCTGACGCAATGACGACCCCTCGAACCCCCCCTCCTGGTACCCAACCAAGTTTTGAATGAACTGCTGGCTTCCGTTGACCCTGGTCAATAAGCTACTGAGCCAAAAGTAAACATCATAAACGAGAATATGTGTCAATAATGGAACCAATGAAAAGCACAAGCAACTCATTAAAAATATATATATATATATATATGAACTCAATGCAAGAATATGACAGATACTCAAAGCGAATATCGTAACCAGGCATAGCAACTAAATTGTCCTTTAGCTGATTAATGACAGACACACAATAAATTTGTGTACTTCCCTAATGGATGTGTTTTTGCTAAGGAACAGTAAAAACGTCGCACAAAGAGCTAAACAATGGCCAGAAGGCAGAATGGACTAGCCAGAAATGACGTATACACAAACCTTGATAAAGCCTAGAGATACATATAGTTAAGGCAGTAGAAGATACGACAATGAATATAAACTATATCTTTAAAGAAAATCTTTTATTTCTATTGATATTGAATCGGTTTTAACGATTGCTGTTCGATTTTTCTCATTACAAGTTAAAGTCATAGCGCCAAGGTCTTAACAACTCTTAGATAATGTTGGCAATCGCGCAAAAGATATATTAATTATTGATAGCTAAAGGCGAGCGTACTAAACAGTTTGTTTACACTCACATTGTATGTGTTGTGCCGCCTTTTTATGAACACAAACATACAAACTTAGCAATGGGCATGAACTTTAGATTGCTCCAGGCTTTGTTTACATTTCTCGCTGATAAGTTAACCATTGCTCGCCCCCAACAACAGCAATCATTGAGTTAGTTGGAGGTAGTATCAGCGCTGATAAGCGCTCGACTTTTCTGTTCATATGGGTTTAATTATAGTGAAGTGTACAGCACACACTGAACGATTTTTGTGCGATTTTTGTCACGTTATCAGCAAGGGTTTCGTGTAAAAAAAATAAATTATAATAAATCGTGGGTGCTAAATGATTGATTTTGCCAATACTATACACTACTATGCGATTAAGGTTCACGTTTAAATGTGGAAATATATTTTAACAATGATTACATTTCATTCATTTTCACGATCGACTTTTTCATGTTGTACAAAAAAAAAAACACTAAACTAAATGTAAATTATTTGTACAAAAAAAATACTAAACTAAATGTAAATTATTTGTACAAAAAAATACTAAACTAAATGTAAATTATTTGTACAAAAAAAATACTAAACTAAATGTAAATTATTTGTACAAAAAAAATGTACTTAACTAAATAGAAATTATTTAAAGTGCTTTAATTATATATTTTTTCCTTCCTTCTTAACAATTTGAAATACTTAACTATCCTATTGCTGCCTGCAACTAGCAATTACGTTCAATATAATGTGTCCTTCAGACAGGATATAAATGGGAATGTGTGATGTTTTTTTTGTATCCAAGTTGACATTGCGTCAGATATATTATTAACGAGTACTGACGTTGTTGTCGACGAACACTGCTGGCCCGATAATTGCTCGGTCCTGGTCCTGGTCTAAATAAAGAATGCACATTGCGTGACCGAGTCGCTAGAGGGGTGGCTAACAGAGCTTTAATTGACTCGACAGTTTGAAATTTTTCATTGTTTCGTGAAACGAAAAAAAACTTTTCAGCTGAAAGCTTACAGAAACTGAAAATTGAACACGAATGAAAACTAAAACTATGGGAAAAATCGATAAGCTACGAAGTAGAATTGAATATAAAGTTGAAATGATTACAAACGTAATTTCCGTTAGAGATTCCACCCAAAAAAAAAAGATCACATACAACATATAGATGTCCTAGTTGCAAAAGTATCCGCTATATACAATCCGGCTGGACATTGCTTTGCATATATGCAACAAATTAAAATGCAAATCTTTGAGCGAGGGGGAGCATTATGTGTGTGTGTGTGGGTGCTCTACCTCTCCCCATCTCCCTCTCTCCCCCTTTCCCTCTCTTTCTTTGGTGCTGTAGTTGATTTAATGTCTTTCTGTTCTGTTTCTGTTTGTTCTCTGTCTGTCTGTTGCCGTTGTCGCGTGTACGTGACATGAAATGTAAATTGTTTTCCCCGTTTTTATCTTTTTAATGCTTTCCGTTTTTACTTTTGATTTTCATTTCGATTGCATTTAAAACACGCGCAGGCACGTCTCTTATTTAACACTGTCTGTCTACTTAATGCTCCTCCAGCTAACTGCCTTTTAATAATCATAAATGAAATAAAGAAAAAAGAACAGAAACAATTTTTCATTTTATAAAGATACCTGGTAGACTGTAATCTTATAAAAAGTTACTTTGATACTTGGAAATATGTTTTTATTTTAATATAATAAATAATTAAAATTAATTTATTTTCTGTGGAAACCTTTTTATGTGTACGAAAATCAATAAATATTTATAAGTTCCCATAAATTATTATTCTTTTTTGGTTTTGTCTAATACTTTGAGCCATTTTAGTCACGTACTACACTAAAATTATTTTTCGCTTTAAATGTGTTATCATTTTTACTTTTAACGCCCAGATAAATACATAAAATTTGCACCGAACTAACCGAAAAGAACATAAAAATCAATGGGGTGAAAAAAAGAAACATTCTACTCGATAAGTTTCTGTTGTGGGTGGGCCTCAGATATGACGCATCGCATTGACAAGATATAAAACATTACAGGAAATTAGCAATAGCACATATTTTCACTTATCGGTTAGATGACTCACACTAGCTAATTAATATTAAGTACGTGTACATTTGTACTTGTTGTCAAAGACACTTTCCAAATGCCGGTCACACTTGAGACATTTTCTCAGGCGGTACGTTAAACCTTCAGGGTTCAGTTCGTGTGTTAATTAACTACTCGCACTCATTAAAAATCAACTTTTTCGGCAATTGTTTTTATGAGTTATACAAATATTAATTTGTTGAAAGACTTGTTGTTGTTGTTTGTAGTATAATGCTCAGCTGGCGAGCATGGAATGTGCATAAATTTCAATTTGAAAAATCTTCAGTTGGGCAGAAAAAGAGAAAACTCGAAAATCAGATGCCAATTGGCGGGCGGAGGGGAGGGAGTGAGGAAACAATTTGTATGTACATATCTATCTACATCTATCTGCCTCTCTGTGGGTGATCTATTTGCATGCTGACCCAAATATATTGCGCATACGACGCATTCGCCCCGACACGTTTCCGCATGTCGAGTGTAGGAATTTCTGACATTTACGCTACACGATCGAAGAGAAGCAGCGAATAGCTTGGCAAAAACGAAAGAAAGAAAGATATATCACATAAATAATTGCATTATTTACATTTTAGCGCTCGACTGGAAAATGCCATCATTGGGAATTTCCCATTAAAACTCGCACATACCATTTTGAAAAGTAAACAAAGAAACGATATAAATCGTCCAGCTATATATATTTCCATTAAATATACCTAAGTAAAGTGCTTCTGAGAATAATATAGGAATATATAATTTTATTGATGCGGTAAGACGTTCCCCCCACATAATCGATTGTAAATATGAACAAAAAATACCCGTTACTGAAAGGTATTTCCTCGAATACTTATAGATAACAAATGTACTCGAAATGTTTATATCTGAACAATATAGAAAGTACCACCAAAAGTAATGTTTTAATGTAGATAAGATTCAGTCCCAAAATATGTTTTTATCTGTATCTTTATTAGTACAATATCCAAGTTTCCTAATCTTTATTTTTCTCTAAAAATAGCAAAGATGACTAACTTTTATGTTTTTAGCATAAGTCCATGGATGCATGTTAATAATAAAGTATATTCATATCGCAGATTTAATGGCTGCTGCAATCTCTTTATGACTATTTATGCCCCGCACATGATTCAGAATGGTTTCAACTGTTGGTTTTTGCGCAAAAGAATTGATATGTGGCAAATCTAATCAATAGCCGTAAAGTTGCTATCATAAACTAATTATGATTCAGTACCACGAAAGCACAATCCTCAATATACAATATTCGTACATATGTTTGAGCGATAACTAAATTGAATCTATACCACACGGTGTGCACTCAAAAATCAATTAGTTAAACGCACTCAACTATGATTAAAATAGATTAAATATTGTAGTAACAAGGGAAGCTATAATAACTAACTTCTGGTTCACAGAACTTCAAATACTCTTGCTAAAAATATATTTTTGTCATTTTTAAGTATTTATACTGTAAAATTTATATATACTTTTATTTATATATATTTAAGAAACATCAAAAAATAAATGGAAAAAATTGCAAATTATTAAAAATCGTTAAAAGGGTATAATGGTTTTGTGCAAAAGTATGTAACAGGCAGAAGGAAGCATCTCCGACCCCATAAAGTATATATATTCTTGATCAGCATCAACAGCCGCGTCGATATAGCCAGTTTTCAAATTTTCGATAACTCTTCCCGTTTCCGATATACACATGTGATCGATAACAACAAAATCTTGAATTCAAAAACCTTTGTGATGCAGTGTGAAACACTAGAAAAAATAATGACAATCTGTGAAAATGTTTATTGAAATCGGTTGAGAAATACCGGAGATATGGAACATTGAAGTTAAGTATACAGTATAAGCATGCACACACAGCCATACTTGCAAGCAGCGACTGCACGCGTAAAGTATAGGGTGCAGGTAATTGAATGTTGTAAAAGGGAATGTCTAAGTCGATCAGTTCCTAACGACTGTACAAGAACTGTAGCTTGTTTACAGTTGTTATGCATGTGGCGATAAAATACACAAAAAAAAAACTACCAACCGCCCCACACACACACACTCGCAAACACAATCACATAGCAAACAAAAGCAACAGCAAAAGGCCTTGAACGACCTTGGGTCGGAGAGGAAGTGCCAACGATTAAGAGACCGAGACAGAATGAGACCCAACGGAAACTAGTTGCTGAGTGCGTTGTGTGTTGTTTTGTTTTTTGTATGATGAAATTCAAGACTTACATTGAGCATGGGACTTTGTATGAGGTAACTGCAATCAAATTTCTTACCTGCAACGAAAAGAGAGAAGAAATACTTAATGAATTTTGAATGTTGAAGAGCTTAAAAATCTAGATTGAGTTGCTGCGACGCCGCTTTTAATTGAGCTGTGTAAAATGTTTGATAAGCCGCGACCGCAAAGGCTTCCCCCTCCCACTCATAATGCCAACCACAAATCATTCAAGTGGCAGAGACAGGCCAACGTTGGGAGGTTGTTTGCTTTATCTGTATGCGCAATGTAGTGTATTTATCTTCCTCACGTACAACAACAACTACTACAAACAGTGGCAGTTGCAGCAATGCATTTAGCTTATGTGCTCATAAATTGTAAACTTGATTCACCTTTGTTGCAAATTCACACACGTGTACACAACAACTGAATTGCAAATGCGCTTCAAATCTGTCATGGGATCTGCGACTGCCAAAATGCATCTCACACAAAGCGAGAAGTTCAGATTAACGAGATTTACGAGATTGACGAGTCAGTCAATCAATCACAATATCGTTTTAATGGGAGTCAATGATCTTCAATAAATCAGGCTGCAAATTCATCAAATGTAAATGAATGTTTAATATGATTCAATAATTGATCAAGGAATAATAGCTTTGAGTATTGCAGATTGGTGATGAAAGACTTAAAAGCTGACTAAAATCAATTTTAATACTTCAAGAAGGAAAACTCGTTGATTGATTCGATTGAATAACTAGTTGTTAAAAATTTGCATTTTAAAACATTTTCTGTAGCAGAAAAAATAACACTTTTATGTGTTGAAATCAAAAACAAACTTTTGGTCTGAAAATAACACTTTCAAAATATTAAATATATATATAAAAAAAAAATAAATAAAAATAAAAAAATAAAAATAAAAAATTAAAAAAAAATAAATAAAAAAATAAAAAAAAAAAAAATTAAAAAATTAATATATATAATATAAATATTAACAAAATTTTAGATAGTTGCGAAAAAAAAACAGACTACTTAAAAATGTTTAATAAACGAACGATAGAATAATTGAAAACTTAAGTTAAGTTATGCGTAGACATTTAAATATATAAAGTTGAATGAACCATGAACTTTTTCTGGTGGTGTAGCAATGTCCTTGCCGTGTGGCATATGCGTCAGACATCATTTTGATGTTAATGAGTCCTGCCCAAAGCTTATTCCTAGAGTGTTCTAATAATTAAAGTGCTGACCGCAAAAGCAAACAATAAAAAAAATGTTTTTAATTAACCACATAAGCCACATTGTGCGTCTAGACAAATAAAAATTAAGCAAAATCACGCAATAAAAACAACAACAACGAAACATACGCATTATTAGTGCAAAAAAGAAGGCAAATTTCTTCTGAAAAAAGTATCCCATCGCCCACATGGAGCTAATTTGGGGCTGTAAGCAGCTGAAACAGCAAAATTACAAAAAAAAATAAAATAAATTTTATATATTTTTTAAACAGCTGCCTAGTTAATATATTATTTATAATTGTGTTTTGCGAATGCAGCAAAACAACAACAAACACAAAAAAAAAAAAACACGTATTGTTTTCAGTATGTATGGCAATTATCCAGGGCTCACACACATGCCACTCGAAAACAGAGAAAAGGCATTAAATATAATTAAAATAAAAGCCAACACACTCGAAATTTAATGAAATATGAAAATGTGGCATCAGCACGCGAATTTTGCGCACTTTGCGTGCATTTTTTTCTTCTTCTGTTTTTGTTGTTGTTAACTTTTGCTTTCATGTTCCAAGCTTTTGCAACATACTTATTAAAAAGTCATAGGGGTTTGGGTATAACAATCTTCACAGTTTTCATTTTAAATAATACATCTTTTAATTAAGTGTAACTTACTTTGAGGAGGGGGAAAACAATAATACCCCAAAATAATATAAGGTTCAGTTCACTCAGACTCGCCTTTTGTGAATACCCACAACTTATTTTCAGGGGGAAAAAACACACCCAAAATATATATATAAGGTTCAGTAGACTCTTGTAAATCCCCACAACCAGGTGAACTTTTTCTAGAACACGCCAAGAACCAAAAGAGATAGATAGAGCGAGGGAACAGAAAAAGCTGGAACACTTTGTGCCAAAGCAACAAAAACCTATTCAAAGGAACTTATCGAGCTGGAAATATATACATATGTATACTGACAGCAGTTGAGTATCGGCTGAGGCAGATACAAATACAAATAGTCAGCTCTCAGCATCGATGATGAAGTCATTTTGCGCTGACGTTCAATGACTCGAACTGAGGGCGCAAATGTGCGTCGTTAATATTATTCGAAAAGCCTTTGATTCTGATTTTATTGATATACACATTTATACAATGCATGAGAGCTTTATTTGGCAAAAGCTCATTCGATTTGCGCAGAGCAGAAACAAATAAAAAATAATAATTAAATTGGATTTGCATTTATGGCGAAATGGCGTTTGAGTTTTCGCTTTTGTTTATTTTTTCACATTAATAAATACAAAATTTATAGAAATAATTGATAATTATAGTGTTGTTTGCAATTAAAAATACCATAAATTATTCAGACATTAATGCAATTTTCTTTGTGAGAATGTTTTCGAAATTGAAATATTTTATTACCTGCCAGAAATGTGTTTTATTTCCATACTCTTAATCTTTCAGGCAAACGATGATCTTATAAATTAAAATGCGAAAATAATTGAATACTTGATTCAAAAACAAAGAAAATTCAAACATTTTGGTTTGATTTTTTAAGCAACTCAATTAAAGCTTGAAAACTTCAAACACTTTAAAGTTTAAACTTAACTTGATTCATATACAGACATATCGTGTTTGCAAGTGCTTTAGTTTTATTTGCAGCTGCAATTGAAGTACCCTTTAAATGTGTCAAAGCAACTCTATATATTTCGTTCGTGATTCGTCTGGCTTCAAGTGCAATTAAAATATGATCAAAAACAATTGTGGAAAAAAAAACATATTGAAAAAGCAATAAAGCAAAAAACCTCGACAGCAACCAAGCCGATGATTAAATAACAAAAAAATAACTAAATGATTTTATTATGAGTACTTTAAGTATAGATACCCTGTAAGAAAATTATGTACATTATTTGATGATCCAAAGATAAAATATTACTAAACAAAATAATCCTCAAAAAAAAAAAATTAACTTTTTATTCATTTATATTTCTTCTCATTTCTGAAACTTTAAAGAATGCCATAAGATTCTACCCTATACAAAGTGTCGCACAGGGTATATTACATGCGATTTGTGTGTCGTAACACCATAGTTAGTTATATCCGTATATATATATATATATATATATATATATGTATGTGTGTGAAGTAGAATGCCGCGACTTATGCAACTGAGTTAAACCGAGCTTTTATTATTATTATCTTGAATTGAGCTTGCAAACAAACGAACAAAACGCGTTGATAAATTCTAATTACGACACGAGGCAACCTCGGCCGGTGCAAAGTAGTAGTTGTTGTTGTTGTTGCTGTGGTTTAGGTGAGACGTGGCGTATGCTTAATCTCGGCTCGTGTCCAGCTGGCAGCAGACTAGCCGGCACTTGGGGTGGGGTTTTTTTTTTTTTTTGGCCAGAGCGATCTGAGAGCCGCCTCACTTGACACATATAGCCCCTATATGACATAACCAGTTTCAGCCTGATGTCAATCAATTGCTGCAATAGTTTTTTTTTTACTATTTGTGTCATGTAATTGACGATAATATATAAATGCTGAAATTTGTTGTGATATCAAGTGATGCGACTAAAATGATTTTGATTGGGCATCTGTGTATGTGTGTGTGTGTGTGGGTGACACTTTTCGGACACAGTTGTAACTATGTCAAGAGTAGTGCAATAAATCAAGCACAAACTTTGCCGTTTCGAACGGTTCGCAATGGGATTATTATTAATGATCTATTGTGCAGTTTGGACTGGAACAGGCCTTAAATGTTTTTGTTGTTGTTCAGCTAAACGCCCAGTAATTAGACAAAGCCCATTTTTATTTATGTTTTGTAACAGTTGCATATTGTATTTGTTAACGTTTGTTGGGGGAAAATGTTTAAATTTTGTTGTGTAACTTGAAAGTAGTTTTGGGTAATGCCAAAATAATTATTGAAGGAAGTAAACGTCGAAACTAACAAACTTCAAGTTTAAGTTTCAAAAATTCAAACTAGATCCAACTTTATACTAAGAGGCATAGCATATGAACTTCCATTACTATGAAAAAACACAAAAAGTAATACCCATTGATTAAGAAACGTTGACAAAACACTTATCACAAACAGTCTTTGATAAGCGCTGGTATTATGTACAAACGTACCGACAAATATTATCAAATGTCTTCAACTTGCACTTGAATGTACAAGAAATAAAACGTAGAAAAAAATAAACTATAGATAGATAAAGCCTAACACAAAAGACATTGTATACGAAATGCCAGCCACCTTGATAATGAACGATAATGAATTTATCTACATATTACATGGCTCATGGTCACGGAAATCCAACAGCAGCGACAAGTGCGATTTGGACATATACATTGATGATTGATGCACAACATAAACAAAAAAATAACTCCATGGAGATAATTGAGAAGAGGAGCAGTCAAATTGAACCGAACTAATGGATACTTAAGTGCTGCGGAAGTCGTCGAAGTTGCTACTTTGCCAAGTTATTGAACTTTGCTTTTAAATTTAACTGCCTGAACCAACTTCACATACTTTTAAGTTTACGTGCAATAAACAAATATTTTTTTTTGCAACCGAACATGTTTGTACAGCTTTAACGATCGTTGAAGATTGTGTTCAGCAAGTTCCACGAATTTACACATAAGAATAAATAAACAATTCTGTTTATACGTTTATGATGATTAAATATTGGCAAAGACAGCTGAGTTTGCTCGAAAATCACAATTGTCGCAAGACTGAACAAAAATCGAATCACAATTGCATAAAAAGTAGGCTGTAATCGAAAACAGATACAATTTTATTGCCACCCTCGCTATTATTCAAGGAATGTGAACTCAAAACCTAATTTCGCTAGCTTTATTATCAGCTTTGTTGCGAAAAACTTGCACAATTTGCTGCCTTAACATTTTGTAGTTACAAATTTTGCGCAAATTGCATGAAAAAGAAAAAAACGAAAAAAATGGGGAAAATATTGCGAAGACAGGCAAAAAAGGCGCCAAAAATCATATTATCATTAGCTCAGCAAATATTTGCGATTAAAGTTTGATAGCTGCAAAAAAACGATGTTATAAATCGACAGATGGCAACAAAAAATTACAAACAAAAGCAGAAAAAACATGTAAGAAGACTATAGTCGAAAAATCCGGACTAGACTATACCCTGAACACAATATATTAACCGTAAAGTCAGTGCTTGTACGTGTGCGTGTGTATATACGACTATAGTGCATACTTTCTTAACTTCAATTCTGCATATCTCCGGTTTTTCTCAACCGATTTCAATATATTCAATAAACACTTTCACAGATTATAATTATTTCGTCTAATGTTTCAAACTGTATCACAACGTTTTCCAAATTCAAGATTTTGTTGTTATCGATCACATGTGTATATCGGAAACAGAAAGAGTTATCGAAATTTTGAAACAAACTTGTACTGCCTAGGGATTAGGCGAGCTTATGTTCCCAATCTGTTTCATACTTTTTCAGGGTATAAAAATATACAATACATAAATTTCAAAATGTGTGTTATTGGAAAAATAATAGCAATAATAATAACACGAAGATAAGGAAATACAACAATAGTATTATTATTATTATTGTTATTGGTATTGTGTGCGTTGAGCATTGTGTGAACTGAACAATAGCGCGATAATATTTGGTGCAAAGCAAATTTCGTCTGTCAATTCACAAAGACATAAAATATATATTTTATGGGTACATGACATAAATTTCATCAAAATTTATGTAGGTGTCAGAAGTTGAGTACATTTTAGGTATTATATCGGGTTTGGTTATGCTAAATGTCAAGAGAGCTTTGTGTAACACACAAATGAAAGTAATATTACTTTAGCTTATGCCCCCTACCAATTGCAAAACGTTTATGAAATGGTCGTGTCGAAGTTTTTAATCTTTACAAAATTAATTGCCATTTTTGCCAGCTGGCTCGAATGACGGACTGACAATTGTTTCAAGTTTCGTACTTCAACTTTCTACAATTTTCACTTCACGTCAAGAAACAGAAAAGAAAAAAACAAATCAAGTCACATCCACGGACACAAAACTTGTTCTGTCTTCAGATTTCGCTAATGAAAATGAAACCCACACACAAAACAGACAAACAGACAGAGAGACAGAGGGAGAGATTGACAGACTGCTGTTATCTGGCACGTGTTTAAGGCATATGAAAAAAAATCATCTCAAATTCTTGAAAAAAGAGATGTCGCATCTCGCGTGTAAATTTAGAAAACTGACATCATAATAAATGAATAAAAAATAAAAACGAGAAAAAGTTCGAAATTGAATTGCAGGGGGTATGGGTGTGTGTGTGTGTGGATTGTCTGTGTATATGTGTACAAAGCCAATAGCCATTAAATGTGCTGGAATGTTTTCAGTTTGCCATGTTAAGCCACACGGAAGTCGAAACAGAAATGCATTTAGTAGCCGCAGTTTGTTCTAATTTCGATGCTTACTCAGTGAAAGTAAAGTTTTTAATCATACATCAGCATCAGCCGTTTGTTGTTCAAATAAAGCTGAATGTACTATATATTTGTAGCATATATTTATATAGAAAATTTTGATAACTAAATTGTTTAAACGCATATGCAAAGACAAGACATAAATTCATCATTTGTAATCATTTGTAATCTGCCGAAAGACTCAAATGTTATTTATCTATAAAAATGTATCATTAACTGAGCTACTTTGACAGCAGCTGATTATTTTCCATACCAAATGTCATAAATTTGTGCACGAATTATTAAAAGTTCGAGTTTGTAGTATTTAAAGCGGCTGTCAAGCGATGGATGATATAATTTAAGCTCGCTTTGCTTTTGTTATTATTATTTTTAATTCCTGTGAACATCGAACAAACAGCATTGAGAGTGTTGCTGACAAGTTGTTGTTTAATTGTTTAGCATATTAAATCGCAGTCACTTGGCATTGTTGAGTGACGAGATGATTGGTTGGTTGGCGAGTAATTATATTCGTTAAAATACTTGTAATATTGACTAACATATTTGAATAATAATAAGTGTGATGTAACATCAAAATCGTTGTAAATATGTTAAATCTTGTTTGTATTCTAATAATATTGCATGTTAGTTGTAAAAATCGATTGATTATATTACAAAATATTCAATTAATAACTTGTTAATCCAGTTACAAAAAAAAAAATATAAAAAAAATAAATATATCTAAAATATATCATAAAATAGATATATTCATATATATATTCAATTGATAATTTAATAATCTTATCATATGAAATCTGTTAATGCTTAAAAAATATTCTACAACATATCATTATATGTCAAAAAAATATCAAACTTTTATGGTTTATTCATTTTCATCTTATTATTAATAATCGTATTTCTGCCATCTGCAATTGTAAATGTTAAAAAGTTTCAGGAATCATCTGACAAATTCAACTGTCTGTTTTTGGCACTCGAAAACTTTTTCAACCAAAGCTGACAACATTATGAATTATGTATTAGCAAACGCGCGGAATGCGTATGAAGTTCATTCAACACTTCAGCTTTTCAGCTGTCAAGCTTGTGGCGCCATTAAGCCAACTCTTGTTGCCAATCAACTACAATTTCCACAAACTAAACAAAACAGCAACAAAAAAAAATCATTGAAACTTTAGTGTTCTCATTCTTCTCATTTGAAGCGTTAATTTGTATAGTTTTGTTGACAAATCTGTCATTTTGTGGCAAACTGTTGAGTCTTTAGCTCTTTTCCTCCTGCTCACATTTTTCTAAACTTTTTGGCCAACTTCTTTCTTTGCTGTCATTCTGTTTAATTTGCTTAAACAGTTATTGTTGCTGTTGTTCCTTTTGGGGTTGTTGTTAATCATTTTGTTTAACATTTCGACAATTGCGAGCATTTAATTATATTTATTTGTATGCGCATTGGAGAGCTGAGAAATGATTGTTTTTTTCGGTTGTGGAACACCAGCTGGGGATTTTTGTTTGGTACAAGGTCATTTCACTAATTAATATCCGGCTGTTTATGGTTTTGTTGTAGAGCAATAAAGAGAGGGGGAGAGAGAGGGAGCGAGAGAAAGAAATTTGTAGAATGGATATCATTAAAGATTTCCGTTTCTTTCAACGTTCCATTAAAACTTCATTATCACGTTTAGAGATGTAAATAAACCAATATATTTTATTTATTTGAATAACCTTTGGCAAACTTTAGTTTTGTATATTTTGATTATAAATCAAATTCACTCGAATATAAATTAAAGCAATCTACAGCATTGCACTTAAATATATCATATTAATTGCGCTTCATTTCGTCAACGCAAACTTGTTCATCGTTTTTCATATTCCATTTGTTCTGCGAAACTCTCATGCATAATGTAAATTGCTAAAACTACTCTTCAACTTTTGATGAATGCCCATAACTGTTGTTTGTCGCATCCCCACACCCCAGCAGCAACGTGTGTGGGTAGTTTCTATTATTTAACTCCACTCCATTCTATATTCTATTATACATATTCTTTTCAAGGCTCAGCTGCAATTAATTGCCAAGAAAACGAGCGAATGCAAAGTGTGCATAAATAAATAAGAAGAAGAAGGCCCACGCCCACGCAGAGATTATTCTTGCTACAATAATTGTGCTTAGCTAAAGAATATTAAATGCTCTGTAAATGCAGCTTAAAAATACAAAGCAAAAACTGTTTAAATATTTAATAATTTGTGGAAAATATTTCCTAAGCTTAAGAATGAACTGAAGCACATTTTAAACTATTATTAAACTCTATAAAATTTCAGGGTACTTCAAGTTTTGTGGTTTAAGATTTTGCTTTTTATACCCTGAACCCATTGAAAAACGGGTATAATGGTTTTGTGCAAAAGTATGTAACAGGCAGAAGGAAGCATCTCCGACCCCATAAAGTATATATATTCTTAATCAGCATCAACAGCCGAGTCGATATAGCCATGTCCGTCTGTCTGTCTGTCTGTCCGTCCGTCCGTATGTATGAATGCGTCGATCTCAGAGACTATAAGAGCTATAGATTGCAGATTTGCTACATAAGCTTGCCTAATCCCTAGGCAGTAGAAGTTTGTATCAAATTTTCGATAACTCTTCCCGTTTCCCAAATACACATGTGATCGATAACAACAAAATCTTGAATTTGGAAAACTTTTAAAAAACATTTGAAACATTAGACGATATATGACAATCTGTGAAAATGTTTATTGAAATCGGTTGAGAAACACCGGAGATATGGAGCATTGAAGTTAAGAAAGTAAGCACACACATCTTTGCAAGCCCTGACTGTACGCGTAGAGCATAGTGTTCAGGGTATAGTCTAGTCGGGACTTCTCGACTAGAGTCTTCTTACTTGTTTGTTTTGCTTGTTGAACTAGCTTGTCGGCAATTGTGTTCCGGCTATGGAAATAAGCTACAAGCTCATCTCCACAAACATCAGCCCCATCGATCTAGTCGACGCTATGGTATATGCATATTAGCGAGGGCCCCTGTTATTTGGGATCTCGAAATGCGGAAGTGCTTTAATGGCAACGACGGGTTTTAGTTTTGTTGTTGTTTCTTCTTTTTTGTTTTAGTTTAGTTTCCCACGTTAGACAATTGAAATCGGAATTGAAATCATCCCGAGGGTGGGTGGGTGAGGGGCGGGGTTCGAAACTGGGACGCAATTTAAACAGTTGATGGCATTGAGAAGCTGGATGGCGAGCCCGAAGGTGACAGCATTACACTGCAGCAACTGCAATTGGAGGCTAAAAGCCAGTTATGGGTTTTTTTTTCGCCTTCTCTTCTTCTTAGTAAATTTACGTCTCGCTCTTGCATACTGATGTTTTCCAGTGTCGAACTTGCCCGGCATTTTAAAATTGTGTTTAGTGTTAAGCTGTGATTTTATTTTGAAAATGATTCAAGAATGTCGCTCGCTATGAATACCGAATTGAAACCTTGGCCCTGACTTCGATACTGGACACAAAAGGAGGCTTTGTTCAGCTTTTTTTCTTTGGTTCAAGTTTAAAGTTTAGATTCGAATTGATTCAAGTGCCTACAACTGCTGCGACAGTTCGAATATTGGATGTAAATGACATCAATAGCTGAAAAATATTCGATGAAATTCACTTCGAGCACAACTTTTGTGACACAACTCAAATCCCAATGGCAAATCAATTTGTTTTCAACGGAACTTGCACAATTTTGAACACATTTTACGTTTGCTCCATTTTTGTTTTGGGCAAAACAGAATTACGCGACGTGACACGCAACTAAAAATGTGGATTGGAAGTGTTGGAGTCGCCGTGTGAGAGGCCTTTAACCCCCAGCAGCAGCAACCGACAAGGGAAAACGAACACCAAAACAATTTGATTTCATTATATTTACTTTTTCTGCAGATCCGAAACGACATTAGCCATAAGATCTCATAAATTCCAGAGTAGCCGCAGCTCTAAATCCACTTTGTATCTAATCAAAGTCCAAAGTGTGCTTAAATTGCAGAAACCAAAGGGGGGAAAAAATAACAACGATGGGGTCCCAAGTAAAGCTCCAACTTCGAAACGAGTTGCGGACATTTGAGACAACGACTTTTGCGAGAGCCAGCGTGAAACAGTGATTGAATTACAGTAGCAGATGCCCCCAAGGGAGACAGAGGGGTTAACATGGGGGGGGAGACTCTCCAAAGACATCTTTCGGTTGGCCACTCAATGGTGAAGAAGCCCAGAACCACAAACAGGTTTTTCACTCGTGGTCAGATATTAGAGAGTAGATAGAGAGAGAGAGAGAGAGAGGGAGAGCGAGAGAGAGGGAGAGGCAAAGCTTTGTTGATTCATTATGGTCGCAATTAAGTTATAGCTAAATTTTATTTTGAGAACGCATGTGAAATACCTGATGAGTATTCTCAGTAAGGGGAAATACCTTAAGCACAAAGTGAGATTGGTATAATATATATCAGCTATATTGCTGGAACTGAACATTACTTACATAGCTTTGCTCTGTATCAAATATTACGTAATACCATCATTTTAGTACTTTTTTAAGTCCTAGTTCTCATAATTAGTTTTCAGGAATCGGGTCAGTTCATTTCCCATTTCATGAACTCATTATTTTCAGCGCTGATTCCATCGAAAGCGTCAGACAGTCAAGCCCTTGAGCATGGCTAATGTAAGCAACATGCCCCAACGAGACTGTTGCAGTCAACTGGTGGCAGTGGCAGTGGCAGAACTTAATTAAAAGACACAAGAGCAGAGCTAAATCCCCCCCAAAACCAGTCGAGCATACAAAACTAATACTAGGAACAATAACATCGTTCTACACATACTTGCGCTACTGTATGTGTGTGTGTGTGTGTATCTGTGTGTGTTTAGATGTTTTTGTAGAGACGTTGCAACGAAACGTCCTTGAGTTGCATACTACAACATAAGCGAGGGCTGTTCAATATAAATATGAATAACAATTTTATCTCGTTATAATGTATATATATATACATATACATATATATACATATGTCAAAAATATCTAAGAATCAAAATTAAAATTTAGCGTTTCAAAACTTGTTGCGAATAAGTTTTAATAAACATTTTTACATCATACATTTTTACATATGAAATTTGTTATACCTTTAATAAGTTACTTCCTTCATGAATAATGTAAAAAGACTAGTTTGCTTATCCACTAACCTAGTATAATAAAATAATAGCAAATTAGAAATACATTTGAATAAGTATATCTAATATTATTTATGAGATTCATCAGTAATTGTTATAAAGACAGTATAACAAAAATACCATATAACAATCTCTAACAGGCCACTCTAATTTTATTTGATTCTAAATATAGAATCAATTACTTAACGAACAACCCTGTTCTCATGTGAAACTTGTATGTACTCATAAACGAAACTCTACGGCACTTGTTGTTGCCACCCCTCGTCTTGCGCTCCAACCCTACACTTGATGTGCAAAAGCAGAGAAAGAAGAAGACTCGAAACTGCATGAAGTTCATGCAATATCAAATGACACTCACCTAGAAGCTGAACGCCCACGCCCACACCCACGCCCCTGCGGCTAAGCCTGTTCTTTAAGGTTGAATACAATTTAAATATTTCTTTAAATTCGGCACAGTAGAAAGATCTCAAATTATTTTGCCAGTTTGTTGACCGCTTCCGTAATTTTTGTCTGAGGCGCAGGCGAAATAAATAACAGATGACAAAAAAAAAAATACATACATATATATTCGACAAGAGAGAGAGAAAAAAAAAGAGTTGCCAGAGTCAAGTGGTCGAGTGAGTTTTAGACCCCATGAAGATTTGCTTGGCTGGCTTTGGAGTTTAATTTTATTATTTTTTTTTTGTTGTTTTTAATCCAAACTTAAGTAATAAAAATGGATAGTGCCGACAGTTCTGTTCATTTTAACGATTACAATTTGAAAGCACCCGAAAATACAGGAAAATACATTTGCGTAATTTAACTTTGTTAATTATTGGGCAATAGTAGAATAACCTTTAAAAACAGCAGCTGCAACATATTTACGAAAAAAAATAAAGAACCGCTAAACATTTGCCACAACAACAGCAAAACAGTGGCAAAACAAAAGCCAGCAGGCGGAACTTGTTTCCGAGAGCAAAAAAAAAGCGAACAGCAGGCAACACTAACGAATATTCTCTCACATTTAAAACGGCAAAAGTCTTATACAAACAGTGTGAGAGGGCGATAGACAGATAGACAGACAGACAGAGTGTGGCTGCTTTGTTATTTCATATAAGTTATGGTGCTGTTGTTGTTGTTCTTATTGTTGGGGAAATAGGCAGTCGCCACATTAACGGCAAACCCAAACAACTTCAACATACATGTATTCGGCATAGCTGCGACCCAGTGACGTCTTTTACATGACGTCGCCATGTCGCCAATGAAGCGTTCAAGCATACATTTGAGAATGTATGTGTTTGTATTTGTTCATGTACATACATTTTATGCATGCAAATACAACAACAGGAGCTAGTAACGCCATGACCTCTGCACGTAGGCACATAGCATCCAAATGTTATGCACATGTTGTTAACAGTAGCGGCACTGTGACTGTGATTTACAGTTATGTAAACTAATTTATATCTATTATCTTTGTAATGTGTTATACCATATTAATTGTGTTATAAACATTTGTGTAAATTTAGTACAAACATGTACGCTTTTGCTTAGCCAACTGTTTTAGTTAAATGCTAATTTTTAGTCATATTGCTTTATATAGGAAACGATTCTTAACAACTGTTTTAACATCGAGTATAGAAAAATTATTTTAAAAAAATTTGTATAATTATTTATTCAAAATATAGTTGAAATACAAAAGCAGAAGATAAATTTAAACTGTAACTTTAGGTCCGTTTAACTTGGTTTTTTCCGTATTATAATTAGTTTTAAAGCGTCTTTCCTGCTATTTCTATTATTTTTCTAAAAAAAAATTCAAAATATTTCGTTTTTTAATTTGATTTTGTAGTCGCTTTGCACAGTTTTTCGGTGCTTGTGCACCCCAAAACCAGTAACCGGTTTCTTAAAAGTTGCCTTTGCTCCATTTATATGGAGGGGTTTTTTCAAAATCCATATTTTTTTTAGTTTTTGTTTGTTTCTTAATTTTACATATTATCATTAACAACCAAAACTAATTTGCATGCGAAACGAATGCGTTGTTGTTGTTGTTGTGTATACTATTTTGTTATAAACAACAAAAATTCACAATATATTATTTGTTGACTTTTATTAGCCAAGGTCGTCTGTCAGTCTTTCGGCTTATCAATATCATTATGAACGAACGGAGGAGGTGGGATTTTTGGTCGAAGAGCTTATCTCTGTTCGCTCCTTCTAGTATTACTTTTCGAAATTGTCGCGATATTTGTAATTTTAAGTGTTTCCTTATCTATCAAATTATCTTTATCAAGCGGGAGCTGCAGTTAGCTTAATGGTCTAATGGTTGGTCGAAAGCATGGTTATTGCACTTGTTTGATTTCAAGCGGAATGAAAGGCAATTCTTATCAGCTTGTTCTACTTTAGTTCCTTCACAGCTGATTCTGGGAAATTGATTATCGCTTCAAAGAATGTTGCTCGCTAAATCGTTTCTATTTCAACTGAAATATATCTTATTATCGTTTCTTAGAAATTTTTTTTTCTGAATTCCAACATTAAATAGCACAATCAATGTTTTTATTAGATTATTTATAGGTTTCCTAAGTTCAAAAAACTATTAAAAAAGATTTTAAAAACTTTGCCATACATATATTCCAAAGCAAGTACATGTTTTCGATTTCATAGAAAATAAATATTTATGGTCTCTTGGGTGATATTTAATAACCAGAAAAACTATTATAAAATATTTTAAAAAATTTGCCATAAAAATTTTCCAAAGCAAGTTCATAATATGAGGATTATATTGTAATGTTTTCGATTTCATAGAAAAGAAATAATAAATAATAGAAAATAATAATAAATTTATGGTCTCTTGGGTGATATTTAATAGCAATCCTTATCAACTGCTTTTTACAAAGTGAACTTGACAATCAGGCAAAAAAGAAGAAGAAGCTATTTATAAAACATAATATATACTCTCATATGTAGGTGTAGTATATGATTGTGTGTCAGTTATAAAGTTTACATATATATATATTAATATATTACAACTGTCGACCCACACACACAAACAAATATGCCACAGAGTTTTTTTTTACATTTTTCTTCTTTCTTTTTTTTTATGAGCAAGAGGCTAAAAATAAATAAAAAGCAACAACAACTGGCGAATAAACTGAATGAATGAAAAGCCAGGCAACGTAAAAGGAATGTGTAATGTGAGCAAAAAGAGAAAGAGGAATCAACTGGAGAATGCAGAGCAAGATAGAGAGTGAGAGAGAGAGAGAGAGCGAGAGCGAGGAGCGGGGATGGTAGAGTGTATAAAAAGCCTACGCCTTGTAGTGCTGTGTAAACCTTTTAAACTGAGCACCTGCTACTTGCATCACCCCTCACCCCCTCCCCACCCTCCACAACCAACCCCTTGTGAACGTTAAAAGTTCAGTGCCCCTGAACATGGGGCGGGGCATTAAATGGAAGGAGTCAGAAATAATTTTAAAGGTGTTTTTCGAAGCGAACCAAACAAATGTTGACCCATAAAGCAAGGCCCAAATTGATTTTTCTCTTCTATTCACACATGAAAGAGGAAGTGTAAAAACTCTCGATTACACACACACACACACACACACGCACACCTGTCCTTACAAAGCATGTGAGAGATATGCGGCGAACCATGTCAACCCTACCAATGACCACTGTAGGAATATAAGAGAGGAAATTACGCTGGTCGCGTGCCCGGCACGCGATCAAAACATATATATATATATTTTTATGGGTTTTTTGTATACCCTGCAGCAAGTAGATAAGCTGTCAAACAGTTCGTAATACTACAGTCGAACTTTCATATAGTGAAACGCAAGGGAATGTTATAAGAGATGTAAGATATAAGAGATATATTATGTATAAGATATATATAAGACAGCAGCCGGGGAACTTTTTTAATCATTACCCCTAAATATTTTTGTGGAACTGACAAAAAAATAAAAAATAAAATAATAATAATAATAATAAAAATAATAATAATAATAATAATAATAATAATAATAAAAATAATAATAACAATAATAATAATAATAATAATAATAATAATAATAATAATAATAATAATAATAATAATAATAATAATAATAATAATAATAATAATAATAATAATAATAATAATAATAATAATAATAATAATAATAATAATAATAATAATAATAATAATAATAATAATAATCTACTGCATTTATGGTGGCAAAGAGCAAAATGGTCATCTCCTCCATTTCAAGTGTTACTTTTAACCCCCCTCCCCCACACCAAAATTTCACTTTTACCCAAAATGGGGTAATTTACCCCTGTTCACCGACCGGAGGATGTTCTTTAAAGATATATAATTCATCAACCAAGTTTAGTTTAACATTTGGGCAGGGCATTCGTCAAGTCGCTCAGGCTTTCAATGTACAATAAATAACTGTAAAATCAATAAGTCCTCGCCAGCTGTGTGCCCACTGGTCGGGCGGTCGGGCGGGCGGGCGGATAGGTAAAATGTCGAACAAGGCAACAAGCCAAGCGAGCACAAGAGCAGCCAGCAAATATGTAACAGGCTTATGCGGAAGTCGGAAACGATTTTCACATGCCCAAAGATGATGTAAACTGGGCCCCAAAGTGTCTGTTATACAAAAAAAGAGTGCACACACTGAAAGTGTGCGAGTTAATGATAATGATGATGATTATGATGATTGTGTGTGGAAATTCAGATTGATAGGAAGTGAGCAGGTGCAATGAAAGAAGATTACAAACTTATGGACTATTATATAGCGGGAAAGCTTGTAGAATTGCGAGAGCTATACAATTTATATAATGCCCAACTGTGACGAAGAAATGATTCTATACATTAAAGGCGAAAGGTGAGAGTTTGTAACGGAATCATTATACAATTTGAAGCCCAAGACCAATTTATTAGAATTATTGCGTTATTATGTGTAAATTGTACACACACTCAAGCATATATATGTATGATATTGCCTTTATCTTGTCGCCTAACAACACATAACTAAATCCACTCGGCGCGCTTAATCCCACCCACAGATGTCGCTGCAGGGTTAATACACGAAAAATAAATTCATACGTATATATATATTTCAAGTTGAGAATGTCGCCAGCGTTTCATGAGCTTTATGTTGCTGAGCTGCGACTAAATGGAAACATTTTTGTTGTCAATTGTAACTATAATACAATGTAACAATCTGGCAGCTCTATGAATATCGTATGATCGTATGTCAAAGTTAATTTCATCGTAGCATGTAATACTTCACTTCGTTTTAGACCGCAAAATAAGTCGCGTCATTGTTCTAATAAAAATCAAACATAAACTGCAGTGTATTGTCTTCTTCTTTACTAACGCTGAAAAACTCACTAGTAAGGAAATTACAATAAATTGAATTGATTTCATTTTTGTACTTGACTGAAGGTAAGATCCTCCAGTGAGTTCAGCAATTAGACTGTCGCTTAGCTAATGGTTTGGCCTTTGTCTAGGCCTTACCTTTGTACCCTTTTTGCTCGTTGCTGTTTATGGCCGGAAGAGATCAATTTGTGGGCCTGGCCCCGGCAGCTTGCGCAATTTAATTGCCTAATTGCAGTCACAGATACAGATACAACTGCTACAGATAAAAAGATACATTTTGCGAGTCTAGGAGAAAATTGTGAAATAAAAGGGGGGCCTGTCGGTTTGCCGCACAAGCTAAGGAACGAGAAGCGAAAGAGCGAGAGCGAAAGCGAAAGAGAGAGAGAGAGAGAGTAACTGTAAGGGACTGAGAAGAGCAGTGAACTTGCGGAACGAGTTCGGCAAGATTTTTACGAACAAAAATACACAAAAACCAAAAAAAATAAAAAATTATAATGAATTGAGAAAGTTGCGATAATTCTTGAATCTGAAATTCTCTATTAATTTAACAGAGTTTGTGCAGTTTAGTTATTAATTAGTAATTTTTAGATATTTTAATAATATTTTTAATCAGTAAAAGTATCAAAAATATTGTGAACACAAAATCATACTCCCCACATTCCTCACATTGATAACTACAGGGTGTTGAAGAGATTTGAATGGCGCTTAGAAGACGAGCGAAAATACGGTTTAACATATTCAACACTATCTACAGTTGTGTATGTGTGTGTGTATATTATTTTGCATCTGTATGTGTGTCTACATTCTGCGCAATTCAAGTTCAAAGCATTCCATTCGATTCGTCTGTTTATGCAAATCAAGTAAATGTCTATCAATTTTCGAGAGTGAAAAAATCATTTGAATTTATATTTATATTTATCATAAGTTATGTTGCTTTCTATTCGCATATTTTTGAAAATAGCTAAGAAATTGAAAGCACACATTTGCAATTTATTTGTTTCAGACGAATAAACAAACAACAACAAAATAAACTGAAAGTGCGAGTTGCGTGTGGGCGAGAAACTGAGATTTGTAGTATTATTAGTTTCGCTTAATGGTAATTACTATTACTATACTGAGTAAAAAAGTCCCTTGCATTTTGAGTTGATTAACATTGATTATAACATTTCACTTTTACATTTCAGTTTAACATTGAACACTTAATCTACAGTAATTGGTTTGAAGCTCACCTCGTTTCAATTTCAACTTGCGAATCTGTTCACCAAATTCACGTTGTGGGTGTTGTCGACGTCACGAGCAGCTGTTGGCGTAGCGCAAGAGAAACAACAATTTTTCGATTAAAAACACATTCCGCAAAAACAACAACAACAACAACAACGAAAATTGCGCGCACACCAAACTAGCAATATAGCAATATATTTAAAGAAAACACAATGAGATAAAAATACAGCAGCAGCAGCAACAAAAACAACAATAACAGCAGGCAGCAGCAACGATTTTTTCTCTCAATGAGCATAAAAATCGAACATCGAAGGTGTCGTTCTCTCTCCCACCAATTCGGAGAAGGAGAGAGATAAAGAGAGATAAATTGAATGGGCGTCGTACTTAATACAGTTATTGTTGTTATTGTTGGCTAGATCGCGTTTGTATTGTTTTGTTTTTATTTTTATTTAGATTTGTTCTATAACTAATGGTGTACATATTTTGTTATTTCGCACTTTTTTTTACAGTAGCAGCCCCCCCGTAGCGCAGCAACTGTGAACAAGTGAATATTCTGGCACACCACTTTGTTATTGTTTAATTGTGATTGCGTTTCACTTAGATTTGAGCACTTTTGTTAAAATTTTTGTGGTGAAAAGACGCAACACTAGCACTCGCACACATACTACATAAATATATCTTAAAAGAGACACACACACACACACGCACACATGTACACACACGATGCTGCTGCTTCTTCTTTTCAAAGCATTAGTTGTTGTTGTGGTTGCTTTGCTCACCAAAAAGGCGACAGATTGACGCTCGCGTTGTTTTTCTTAATTATATATTTTTGTATTTATTTTATAGTGTTTTCAGCGCCGTTAATTGATTGTTTCATTGCAGCAATAACTGTTTCATTTGCCAGCAAGCGAAATTTTAAAGCCACGAAAAAAACGCCACCCACGAACGAAGACAGGCAATTCTATCATTTAGCAAGCGATTTGGAAAATTTGTATAAAACATACACTTGTGCAGATGTTTGATTTGCTTTCGCTTTGGCGAACGATTAATTATAATTAGTTATAAGTTAAACAACATGCAAACACACAAACACAATGGAAATTGCAAACGCACCCAAAACGCGACTTCACCGTCCGCTTGTAAGATAGTTAATGAGCAAGAAAATAATCGATGGCACACTATCGTCAAATTTATTTTATATTCATATCGATAGACTAGCGATAGTTATGCTTAATAGCATGGTCTCTCTTTTCTACTGCTTTGCACGCGTTGCACTGCTTTTGTTAATTGCACTGCTTTACTTCTCTGCTCGAAAAATATAAAAAATATTATAATAAATAAATATTATATGTTAACACGCCTACCATAATGTTGCTAATGAGGGAGGATGAATTGGTTCTATTTTTCTTTTTCTAGTAATTATACATAAAATTGTTAAAAGTATCTGAGAGCAGATGGTCGCCATCTATTGTAATAAAATTGAAACTACTCTAGTCTCAGCGGAGACTCCTACTAATATAAATATTATATTATATTTTATTATTTTGTATTATTATTTTTTACTAATGAGGGAGGATGAATTGGTTTTATTATTCTTTTTCTAGAAATTATACATAAAATTGTTAAAGGTATCTAGAGAGCAGATCTTCGCCATCTATTGTAATAAAATTGAAACTACACTAGTCTTAGCGGAGACTTCTACTAATATAAATATAAATATTATATTTTAAGCCGCGTGCCATAAAGTTACTAATGAGGGAGGTGAGAGCAGATTTTCGCCATCTATTGTAATAAACTTGAAACTACACTAGTCTTAGCGGAGACTTCTACTAATATAAATATGAATATTACATTTTAAGCCGCGTACCATAAAGTTACTAATGAGGGAGATGAGAGCAGATTTTCGCCATCTATTGTAATAAAATTGAAACTACACTAGTCTTAGGGGAGACTTCTACTTTTATGTGCAGTGTTTTAGCAAAAGGTTATCGAACAGATGTATGAAGCAAACTAAAGAGAAGTATTTCGCCATCTACTGTCTACTACTATCAACATCGATTTTCTAAGCGGAGAATTCAACCTTTTGTAGTAGTTTACCTCAGATTTATACTTGTATGTGCACTGTTTTACCACAAGGTAGCGCTATCGAACAGATGTCTAAAGGTAACTAATGAGAAGTATATCTCCATCTACTGTCTACTACTGTCAACATAGACTTTCTAAGCAAAGAATTCAACCTTTTTTGTTTCTTACCTTTTGTTGTATCTTACCTCAATATGGCGATTGCATGCAAACGTTCTGTTTTATAGCCGAAAATTATCCTCTGAGTTATGAATAATTTAGAATATGAATATTTTATTACTATTTGTGTAACATATGTGTGGTGTACCTAGATTTCGTTCTGAAGAGACCTCTAACAGCACGGCCCACAGCCACCACAACAGGATCCACATGGCCCACAGCCACCACAGCTGCATCCACAATGCCCACAAGGTCCACAACCGCAAGTGCCACAGCATAGTCGTGGTGGACAGACGAAAGGAGAAGCGCAGCCGCCGCAGCTCGGATAAACTTTATAGCACATCTCGCCGATCGAAGCTTAAAGTTGCAAAGCAAAAAGAATGTAATGCACAGCAAACTTAAAGGTGCGTGGATGGTAGGAGCACTTTTGTTTCTTCACGGAAATAGGTACAATGTATGCTTATTTCTCTTGTTACCTGCAAATATGTATTCAAGAAAAATATCACAAAATGCTATAAAAATTTCATTTTATTACTCACATTCCCAATCTTTACACTAAAATACACAGAATAGAATCAGAGATGTTGACTGGACTAGGCTGAAAAACTGATTAAACTAAAACGACGCGTTGTAAACTGAATATAAAACTCGTTCAAGTCAAAATATTGGAGCCTACTAGGTTTACCCAAGAAATTGCATTAAAATATTTCACACATTCAAAAAATTGTTAAGTGCCATCTATTGTTATAAAATTTGAACTACTCCAGCCTTAGCGCAGACTTCTACTTTTATGCGCAAAATATTTGATCTAGTGGTAGCTGAATTTTCTAAGATACCGTTATAAAAAAAGGTTCAGTCTGGCGCCAAACTTAAAATGCATTTTACGGCTACGAAATGAATATTATATTATTTATGGCAATTTATTCATATTTACAAATTTGAAGTGTTGTTAATTATTTACAAAGATTTTTTCTAGCAATAGGGTCCACAGCCCCCTCCGCATCTGGGATAGCTAAAGCAAGCGGCAGAGCAACCGCCGCCGCCGCAGCAGCCGTTGCATCCACAGCAGCCGCTGCAGCAACCGTTGCAAGGTGTAGTGCACGAATAGTTGCACGAGTAGCAAGGCGAGCAGCACATATTGATGATGTGATTTGATTAAGAAATAAAACAATTAAAATAATTGTGATTATTTCGAGTTCTTGCCTTTAATGGAACTTTTGGCGCTTGGAAATTGAATATTGCTTTCAGTTCACCCTTACGATCGAGCCAAAAGTTCCAGTTTCTTGCTACCGCAAGCGTACCAACCTGTTGTTAATAATAAATAATAATTATTATAGAAGGCTGGAACAAAAAGTTTTCATTTTTTTCAAGCCATACTCACATTTAAAAAAAAAAAAACAATTTTAAGAAGTTTAGAGGACAAACCAAAAAATTAGAGTGACTGTTGACGAACAATTTTCATTGGAAATATACAATACTTGAGGGCCTACTTGGTCAGTTATTTTTAAAATCGTTTTTTGTATTTTTAGCCCGAATCATCAGACTTGAGTGTTCGATTGCGAATAACGTCCACTTGATTAACAGCTGTTAGCCATTTTTGGCCATCACTAATTCAAGCAGAAAGATCGATGTATCGATACTCAACAGCTTTAATCGAACAAACTGCAAGCAGTGTTGCTAGTGCTTATTCAGCTAGCTCATCACAAGCTTATTGTTTTTTAACTTTTGATTGCGCAGTTATTTAAATTGATAAAGTTGACAAAAATTTCGATCGATTATGGCCTGGTCACCGTCTACAAACTTTGACAACGATTTGGTTGATTATCAACTCGATTTACCACAGGAACAGTTGGCGAAACGCCAACACGATTTCACTCCTCGTCCAAAATCAACGTATGAGTATCTGGCCGAGCGAGAGAAGCGAAACGATGAGATCCAAAAAGCAAATGGCTCTCTGTCGGCAACAAATAGCGTCAGTCTGGCAATGATGGAGCGTATACAGCAGATTGCCGGAACAAAACCGTTGGGCGAGCACGCTACCATGACCGATTGGGAGGACACCAGCACCGTGGAGCAGGAGGCGATCGCAATGATGCGACACTTTGGCATGATGTCCATGGCGGATGGCGCACTCGGAACACCATCTACTATGCCGCTCAAATTGCCAACGAACGGCATCTGCATTCTCCGAAATGGCCTGCGACCTTTTCCATTGATCATGAATCCGGAATACTTTGAGCCTGGCAGAAAGCGCAACAAGTCTAAGGTGAGCGCCAACTTGAGTGATGGCAGCTTGATCACCGTCGGTCTGGCAATGATGGAGCGTATACAGCAGATTGCCGGAACAAAACCGTTGGGCGAGCACGCTACCATGTCCGATTGGGAGGACACCAGCACCGTGGAGCAGGAGGCGATCGCAATGATGCGACATTATGGCATGATGTCCATGGCGGATGGCTCACTCGGAACTCCATCTGCTATGCCGCTCGAATTGCCAACGAACGGCATTTGCATTCTCCGAAATGGCCTGCGACCTTTTCCATTGATCATGAATCCGGAATACTCTGAGTCTGGCAGAAAGCGCAACAATTCTAAGGTGAGCGCCAACTTGAGTGATGGCAGCTTGATCACTGCCGAGACTGATGAGAGCCTTCAAGACGATGAGAGCTATGAGGAGATACCATACGAATTGCTCGAAGAAGAAGACGAAATTGAAGAGCAATGAGTACACACACACAAGTTAAACATAATGAAATTACTAGTTTTGTTATAATCACAATTAGAGAGTAAAAGAATGAAAGAAAATCGAGTCCATGTTATTGGTTCCACTCTGGTTGTATGTATGGCCCAACTGAGAGCGTCATGAGAGTGCATTTGTGGGCTTAAAATTGTTTGCACTGTGGGACAAATGTTGTTTGAAAGCTTCACCCAAAAAATCAACTTGAAGATAGGTTAGAACTTTCCGAAGTCATAACTGGTTATTATAATTGATATTATTAAGACACAGAAGAAATTATGTTTTTCTGTTACGATAATTTATTTCAATTTTAATAACTTGCACGAAAACAAAGTGTTTTTTTTATATTCAATAACCACAGTAAGCAAACGAAGAGAGCAAAATGTAACGGTAAATAGTACAAGCCGCTAGCAGCACTACACCGCAGTTTCGCATACAAAGCTTTTAAGCGCTCTCTGCTCTCCCACGTATTTTACCGTTAACTATACTCAGTGTTGGGCAGTTCCACCTTTTCACCATTGATCAAGCTGTATAAGTTTGTTTCTAATTTATAATACATAATGTTCATGGTATATAATTTTTTTTTATTGTCCTTGTATAAAAATGATTATTTATACATATTCTAAAATGTTCAACAAATCATTGTTAGTGTTACTGAATGTGTAGTACCTAGATTTCGTTCTGAAGACGTTTTCTTTTAGCACCAACGGCCACAGCAGCCGTAACCGTAGCAACCGCCGCAACCACCGTAACAGCCACCGCATCCATAGCCATAGCATCCACCATAGCATCCACCATAGCATCCACCACAGCATCCGCCATAGCATCCACCACAAGGACCGCAGCACATATTGATTTAGTCTAAGCAAAAAAAATAAGAATCATGATATTTATATCAATTGGATATATTAAAATACTTACTTTTGTTAAACTTCTTCACGGAAATAGGTACTAGATGGAATATTTGCGACTGCTTTGCTTTTCAAATTTCTTCAAATTTCTTCAAATATCGTCAAAACTTTTTAAAACAAAATGCAGCCGTCGATTTTTTTTTTACGAGAACGAGTTTAACCTGAAAATGTAAGAAACGAAAAAATATAAAATACAATTTTAAACACACAAAAATAAATGTTTTCTTTATATTTGTGCTACTCACATTCGCGAGATATTCACATTCAAGTTACAAACAAAATATTTAGAGATGTTTACAGGACAAAACCAAAAGCTGAATGATAAATATTTTTCAGACTCAGGCCTAGGTCGAAAATTTCGAGAGTCGAATTTCCATAGCCTACTTAGATTTTCATTTAAGGTCTTAGTATTATTGTGAGATTAATATTGGAATATATTTTAATCACTTCAAGAATGGCAAAATAATCATCCATCGCAATTAAATTGGATACAAAAAAAGTTTACATAAATTTAAATTTTATTTAATAAATCTAAAAATATATCTTAAAGCACGACTCTTTGAGTATTTAAGCATTTACACTTCAATCTTTGACCCACAGCTGTAACATAAACCCAGAGCCAAATAAAAAATAAAAAACTCCTCCAAGTGCGAAAAAATGTGGGACAGGCACTTCAAAAGCAAACTTAAAGGCAAAGGCAAAGAGCAGCATTCAGTTTCCAGTTTTGGCATCAAATATCAACGGAAAATAGCAATAAAAAAGGCCAAGTGCTTAATCTCATCTATCAATATATATATGTTAGATTTTATACGATATTTATTTGAGTTGTTTGGTTGCTAGCGAAGTCTAAATACCCTATTTGTTTAAAATGTAGAACATACATTTTAAGAGAACAACAATAAAAGTTATTGTAAAATATTTATACTTTTGATTGCTTAATATTTTATAATTTATATTGTACAATCATTTTTATCGCATCAAAAATATGAAAAAAAATATAAATAAAAACTATATGTTTTTTTCTAATAAAAATTAATTTTATTTAAAGCTAATATGTTTAAAAATAAAACACATACAGTATTTACTAATATATCGTAATAAAACAAATACAATTTTGTATGTAAATAAATATTACAATCTTAAAAAAAAAGCAAAAACTTTTGCGCTTTGGGAAATGGAAAAAGTCCTATTATAATATTATTATTATTATATTAAAAAAAAAAAATAAAAACTATACTTTTTTTTCTAATAAAAATTAATTTTATTTAAAACTAATATGTTTAAAAATAAAACACACATAGTATTTACTAATATATCGTAATAGAACAAATAAAATTTTGTATGTAAATAAATATTTCAATATTAAAAAATAAAAATAAAAACTTTTGCGCTTTGGCAAATGGAAAAAAGTGCCATTATATTTATGGTTTTAAAATTTATTGTATCCTTCAAACATATATATAATGCGAAAGTTAATTATAGACCAGTGTAGCAGAAGAAGAAGCAGCTGATGAGAATTGTTATCCAACAGCTGACCAGGATGATGTTCAATACTGAATATGTACCAATTTCTACGCAGGAATCACACTGCAAGCCAAGCACAAAACAAGAAGCTCATGTTTATGTGTTTCATGTACGTGTGTGTCTGTGTGTGTGTGTGTAACAATGCGGAATGCGGAATGGGCAAGTGGATGTGAAAATGACACACAGACACGTACATAAAATGTCCTCCAACTAGCTTCATGTCACTTGGCCGCCTGGCAGCCTCGTGACAAGGACAGTCCTGACACTTGAGTGGAGACAGACAACCACTTGACTGTGACCCGCTCGATGCCGGCGGCCCTTGCAACACAACGGAGGCGCGACACACACATATATGTATGTGTGTGTGTGTGTGTGCGTGCCACTGGCCTGACATTAATGTGCGTAACTTGGACAATTACGACAAACAAAACAAACAGAGATATGCGGGTTGTAGAACATTAAATACTCTTACTCCTACAGATATATTAACATAAGTATTTGTTGGTGTGAAAATTCTATGATTGAGAGTTGACATTATCTTTGTATCTCTAACAATTATTGAGTATAAAGTGTAGTAAGAGTATAATAAGTATCTTAACTGCTCGCTTTCCATCTTGACAATTGCAGTTGTTGTTTGCATGCGAATTGCGTTTAATTTGTTGCCAGGAAATCCTGTTAAAAATGCGAAAGTAACGAAAACCCAATCAACAGCGATTAATGGCAATGTAATCAAACAGTGTGTAGTTTTTAATTGAAAATTTCAATTGCCATTCGCAGAGAGAAAGATCGATTTTGGAATTCTTCCGAATGGGATTTGTTTTATGACATTTCTTGTGGTTCATATTTAGTAGAAAAACAAAAAAAAAATCTCTTTAAGTTTGCCTTGAGTACATGGATTATTCAGTGTAGTTTGTCTGACATGACAATTAAATTGTTGTTCAAATTGTTTGCTCATTTTTTGTGTCGTTCTACAGCTCGTTGAATTTTGTTTGTTTTTTTTTTAAGTTTTTATATCTGCCTAAGGGTATGGGACAACAGCTTGTGTTAATCACTCTTGCCCCAAAGCGCTTAATGAGCCCAAAAAAGCTACGCAACGAAAAAATAATATGCATAAAAAATTAAAAGTACTTAACTAGCAGATACTCTACAGAACATAAAAAAAAACTACACTTCATCATTTCGAAATATTTGAATTCGATATTCCATCATATATTTTATAAATTGCTTTTCTTTCTGGCTTCCAATGATAAAATTCATTTGTTTTAAAGCTCCATAAATTAAAAAAATCTACAAATATTTAAAGTTCATTTTCAACTTATTTTTGTATTCTAAATAATGTTGTTCTTGGGTGGGATTAAATTGAAATATATTTAAAACTTGTTTAGCTTTAAGTTTGGATTTATTTGTATGCCCAAGACCACATTAAACCGAACATCCCAATTGTGGAACCTACAGGGAAGAAATACAAAAAAGTAGCAACAACTGCCTTACATTATCATTAAAAAAAATCAATTTGTAATTATGGGGGGGCGGGCGGTTGAAAAAAATGCGTACGAAGGAGAAAAAAATAAAGGCTAGCGGAAAATGTGAATACGAGTACACATATAAATTTGCCAGCGTAAGTGAAAAATGTGTTAAGTGCATTAAAATTAAATTTCATTTTCGCAGTCTCCGTTTGGAACATATGCTGGTATGTATACCCACACACACACACACACACATACAGCAGTGTGTGTGCTTGTGCTTCTCTTTGTATGTGTCAGGCAATTGCAATTTATTTATTTCTTTTTTTTTTTTTGCTTTTTGAAGCACTGACAACAACGATAACAGCAAAAATTGCCGTTAAGCCCGGCGGATTAATGCGCCAAGATTTACATGCGAAAGCAGCGACAGGCGAACGCTTGTTCGATGGGCGTTGAACTGGGGGCGTGGCTCGTCGGTCGTGACACTAGTTACATAAACACGGACAACACGGCTGCTGTTCCTCTTGCTACACGAAGCAAACCAAACCAAATGACCCACAATCGGGAGGACTTTCTTATCAGTTTGAATCGATTATAAGATAAGACAATAGGGATATAATGAGCTCACATAATAAAATGAATAATTTTCATTGAAGATATTTTCTTAGTTAAAAAATATTTAGTACCACTAATATATTGGCCTAAAGTAATTTATTCAATATATTTATTTTATGTATGTATAAAATATGTTATATTTTGCTGTAACCTGTAATTTAAATGAATATTTTAAAGCTGTTTCTTTTTTGATTTAAATCAAATCAAGATTTCCCTAAAGTATAAATACATATAATAATTATTTTCAATACTTGTTTTTGATATTTTACAAATCTATGGACTTTATTTGTTCAACATATATACGAAATCCTTACTTAAATATACATAATTCTTGGCCCGAAAGATTTTTTTCTGTGGTCACAAATTCATTGTAACTTTTAGTCTTATTGCGACAGCCCCATAAAGGCAATAATCGAATGATTTGAGACTGAGAGAGCGACAAAGCAAAGGGAAGGGAGTAGATAAGTACATTGGAGGACGAGAAGGTAAAGAGTTAATGAATTGAGATTTAATGGAATAAGCGGTTTTTTAACACGTTCAGAAATGAGATGAGATTAAGGTTTGAGTAAATTCCATTGCGGTTTTACAATATTTTCATTTAAGTTGCGGTTAAGTGTACTAAAGCTATGCTAATGGAAAAGTGTTGATGAGAGTAAGAGTTCATAAAATCAAGTCCTTAGTTAAATAACAAATTGCAAAAATAACTCACATAAAATCATAAACTTTGAGAGAAAAACCAATTCCATTAGTAAAAAAATAAGCCTTAGTCACATGAATATTAGCTTAAAATGCACTTAGAAAAAATACAAAAAAAAAATATTTAAAATTGATTCGTGCCAGTAAATAATATTTACTCATGGGTAAACGCTTTGTAGCACCAAAAACAAAAAAATAATCCAATTTCGATTTGTAAAAATCCGATTTACAAATAAGGAATATGCAAAAACTGAGTACACACAAACAAAAATATACAAACAAATAGAATTGAAATCACTCTCTATTGCTGTCTCGCTCTCTCGTCAGCGTGTTTCCTTATCGCTGGCTGTTTGGGATTTTTTTTGGCTGTATGCGTGTGCGTGTGGGCGTATTTATTTGGGGTATTTTGTATTGCCTACTTTCGGGCTGGCGACTTAATTATATACATTTTCAACTTAATTTTTTTGACTGCCGCTGCTGCTGCTGCTCGCTGGTTGTTTGGTGTTGCTTTTGCTGGACGTGCTTTAATTTCGCAACACATTGCTGTTGTGTTTTTTTTTTAAATCTTTGTTGTGCCGTCGTCGCTGTTGTTGTTGTTGCTCACTTTATAATTATAGACGTCAGTCAGGCATTTAACTCGTATTTTGTTGGTTTTTGTGGATATGCCAGCCTCGTCGGGTTTCAATTTGTGTGGATCGCACGTAGAACCAACAAAAACAACAATAACAGTTATTGCCATATATGCATGGGTATGTAGTACTTACAATGTACATGCGTTTATGTGTTGTTGTTGTTGCTATTGCTGGACATGCGAAATAATTGCTTCATACATAATTATCGCGACGGCGACCATCGCTTTTCCTCATTACAACTTGTTGTTGTTGTTGTGTTTGTTTTGGTTTTTGGGCTGCTTATTGTTGTTAATGCCAGCCTAGTAGCAAGGATAGCAGTTAGAACAAAAGCTCCTTTTTGAAATCGACATAAAATTGGGAAATTATTATCAATTTTGCTATATTAAGATAAAGGTATTAACGTAACTTTTGATGCTTTAATAATGACAAAAGTGCAAGGATTAAGATTTCAGTTCATGAATATATAACTATTATTCCATTATACGTTGGGTTTACAATATTAAACTCTTCTTCATTTTCAGTTTAAGTTTAAATTTAAGCTTTAAAACCTTTAAAAGAAACTCCCCCATCGTATTTAATTATCCACTTGACTTGCGGTTCAAGCATATTGAAGTCCTCAGGTAGTAATCAACACCTCGTGCTGAACCCGATAGCCGCCCTCGACCACTCAAAAAAAAGAAAAGTCAAGCAAACACCAACAACATGAACAACAAATCTGCTTAATCTGTGTACTTTTTAACCACTTTTTAATGTTCGCTCTTCACTTGATTTATTTAACGTTAACGAACTGCGAGCGAATGCGCAAAAAGAAGCAAAAAGCCAAAGAGTAGAAAGGTGAAAGGCAACCGCAGTAACTGACAGATGACAAACAAGTTAAAGTAAGCTTCAAGCGAAAGCGCCCAAAAGCTTGCTGCAGTTGCTTAACTATATGATTTATTTTTGACTTTTTGGTTCTTGCCTTCCGACATGATGATGACCTTTTTGGCTAACTGACAAAGCCACAAAGTCATCTGAAATGAACATGCAGCTGGTTTGCCAGCCAGTTGCAGGTTAAACCAAATCACGCCTTCTAGCTAGACAGCAAGAGAGAGGGTAGGAGAGAGGGAGAAAGCTAGCTTAGCCATCTTGCAACTGCAACAAACTGCCGCTGAACTTAACCTCAAACCTAATAAATAGCTTAATTAGTCTTTTGTCTCTCTGTGTATGTGTGTGTGTCTGTTTGTGTGTGGGTGTGTGTGTGTACGTTTCCCTCCCATCACCTTGACGGAGCTGCTGCTGCTGGCGATGAAAATCCCACTACCTAGAATCCAACAGCTGACCCTTAGCATCATTACACATTTAAACGGTTCGCTTTTGCTTGCAACAACGCTTCACCACCCAACCTGGGCCCACTCCCCCCCACTCTGCCGTTTGTGTGTGGCATTCGAAAAAAAATAACAAGGTTAAAAATAAAATGCATCCAAGTTATTGGCATGAAATTCGCATCTGGTTACGCGAAATGCTTGTAAATGTATTTTAAATTTAACGACCTTAATTACTATGTTCATTGTGAAAATAATAAGAGACTGTAAGAGAGAGAGAGAGAGTAAGAGAGAGTGTGAGAGAGAGAGGGAGAGACAGTGAAGAGTGAAGTGCGAACATGTTAAGTCATTTGCATTGATTTCTCAATTTAACTAAAATAAAATCATCAACGAACTTTGTCGGGATTCAAATTACAACTTAATTAAAATCAGCAAAATTTCTTGGCAGTAACTTAATCATTTTTGCATTGTTATTAATTTGAGTAATCATTTTTACATTCTTATTAATTTTAGTAACATAATTTTAAAAATATAGATAATAATAGATTAAGATCTTATTAAAAGTTGACTCAGACAGCATGATATGCATTTTATTTTTGTATCTGTACAGATTATTAATATTATTTAAATCGTTTAATATATACATTATTTGATTGTGGGCATTCGTTACTTTTGATGTATATATTGTTTTGAAAATTGTTAAATTTAAGTATAAAATATTTAATTAAAAAAAGGAAGGAAAAAACAATACATTAAAATTGTCTAGATTTGCAATATAGCGTTCGTTATTGCTTTGTTACATAAAAGATAAGTGTTAAAAATGTTGAAAAATCTTCACTATATATCTAATATACTATTGTAAACAATAATCCCAAAATTTCACTTATTTAAGTACTTTTTTGTAATCTAACAGATTCGTGATCGAGCGTTTTAAATATTAAAAATTATATTTTTAAACTTCTGTTTAAATTGAATTATTAATTCTGGTAAAAGTATTGTAAATAATAACCATACAATTTTATTTAATTTTCTAACAGATTCGTGATCTAGTATTAAGGCTTTAAATATTAAAAAGTATATTTTTAAACTTCAGTTTAAATTGAATTATTAATTCTGGTTTTACTGACGATATGTACAATAAACAAAACAAATATAATAAATAATAAATCAATAAGTTCAAATACGCAAATAAAATAAGATATGGTTATGACATTGTTTAAACAACATATACTTTCAAATGCAGTATTATCTTCGACTAGTTCAATTGCTCTATTTAAGCTTCTTGGCTCAGCTTCATATGGTTTTTGGGCGACCACAATATCTCATAGTGTTGCTGGCCATTCGAGAGAGGCGCTGCAAGCAAATGCAAATGTAATTAGTTGCATGACCGAAACCATAGAGCAATATTTATGGCACACACACAGATACATACAGACACACTGTGGCAACAACGAGCAGCGGCAGTGTGAACTATGTACAAATATGTAGTACATATAGGTGCAACTGTTGTATCTGTGAGATACTTTTAATTTTTTACGATTTTTGCGGTAAAGCAGCTTTATGCCATCATTTTTTTTGTAGTTTCAGTTTTTTAGGTTCTTTTTTTTTTTATCTCTGCTGCCCGTTTAGAATATTTCCCTTTTTTTGTTGTTGCTCCTTTTTGTTTATTTTATTTTGTTAATTTTTTATGGTCGCTGCTGGGTCTGGTCGGGAATGGTGTTGCGGCCTTTGTGCTCCTGTTCATGTGGCATGGTGGTTTATTTTTTTTTTGGGTGGCAATTTTATGGCGGAAATGGCAACGCTTGCCACAAAATAAAAGCAAAGATATGGCCAAAACGGTGCAGCGATAAAGTAGACTAGGTCGAAATAAAGGATAAAGCTAGCAAACGCTTTAGTGTGTGGGTTATAAACCCTCCACCCCCCAACCCTCCTCCCGCAAATCCACTTTCTTGTTCGTCGGTTTGTAATTGCTGTGCAGTGAGATATTCTAAATTTAAAAAAATTTTTGCCTGCCTGCCTGCAGCTGTGCGAGAATGAATACCTTAAACTAAAAAGTGAAAATAAAATAGTGCGCCAGCAACTTTTGCCAGTCATTGGCGCTGAAAATTGAGATTTATGAGCGCACCTGCCACGAACTGGGTGGGAGTGGGGGCGGGGATTGCTTTTCTTGTGTCCGTTGAGTTTTTTTTTTTGCTTTTGCCAAGAGCTGAATCTTGGCATATTTCTCCATTACGCACATAGCTTGCAAATTGATTTGATGTGATTCGATTTTGAATCGATAAGCTTCTTCAAGCTTTCTTTCTCTCTCTCTCCCACTTTCTCGTTGTCGTGAAAAGGGCAACAGAAAGTTTTTAGTTTGTAGTTTGCATTCTGACCGCCTGATTGGCAGACACAAAGTGAATGAATGCGATTATGTAAATAACAGACACATTACAATGATGGGGATGGAGTGGTTGAGTTGCCAATTGGAACTCTTATACTGAGATAAAAGAGATATTTTTGGGTCCTCCAAAGTTCAATCAACTTCGTAACGTCTTAGTGGGTAATTTATAGTTTCATTTCTTGCGATCATTATAAAAAACGTAGATGATATTATAATACTCGAACTAAGCTATTGTCTCGTTGATAGTTGAAGGTTTTTTGTTGTTAAATCGATTAAGAAAGGTGTAGAAAAATATATAGAAATATTTATAGAAATATAGAAAAATAAATATAAACCTAATTCCAATCAAAAATCAAACAAAAATCAACATCATTGCTAATGAAACAAAAGTGCTATAATTTTAATAATTTATTTGCCTATTTTACACTTATTTTAAGTGCTTCAGCATAAACTCAACTTGTACTAGAAAATAAATCAAATTCACAAAGTCTTGTCAATTATAAAACAAAATTATAAAAATTAACAAATAAATAAATATTTGAAAACAAAATTCTTTGCATTTTGTTTTTACAAAAGTATTGCTTATTGAAGGTAAGCTGTCAATCCTTATAATTAAAATATTTAAATGCACTTTCGCTCATCGAAAGTCGACAATTTCTGTTAAATTTTCTGTATTTATATATAGATTTGAAGCACATGCAAAGTGTTTACATACGTATATATATGTGTATATATTTGATTTATATCAAAGCACTTATTCAGTTAGTCTGCGATCTGGAACCGACAATTTCCGCTGCCAATAATATGAGCTAACATTTTGGCAGAGTGTCAATTAATTTTGCCACACAGCCGCCACTCAACAAACTAAACTAGCAAAATTAAGTTGACGTTCACGTTGCCATTGCTCTTCCTCTTGCTCGTGCTCTTGCTCTTCTTCTTGTTGTTGTTGCTGTTGCTGTTGCTGGCATCAAGAGTCGCAGGTGTCGCAGACATCAAACTGGCTGCGATTTTGGGGCAAGAGAGAGCTTTCCGCGCGCTACACAAACAACGTCGACGCCATGCAGCGATTGCTATTTAGCTGATTGTGTGGTTTTGGCTTTAAACGTTTGTGCCACGTACCCGAGCACTCACCCGCTTACTGAACCACCTTCGAGCTGGCAGACATTGAACAGCAGTCGCCCGAGCATCACCCCAACAGCAGCAACAACAACGCTTTGGCCATAAAGCGCATGCATTTAATTAATTGCGCCATTTTGTCTTACCCCTACAGCGGTCGAAAAGGCTAGCAGGGAGGACATCTTGAGCTGTGGGGGGTGGGGCAAGCAATCCTTACAGTCCAAGCAATTGCTGTTTGGTTGGGGTTTGTGCGAATCGCTTAAGCTTGAATGCAAAATATATCTAATAGCCTTTATAAGTCTTGGAATATTGATATTATGCGCTTCGGAATATCTATGGCATAAATTAAGTTCGACTTTTTGTGGGTTGGGATGCAATACTCTTAATGATTAAATCCTTTTTGAAACCCAAAAATAACTAATCGTTTGTTTTTAGTTTGTTTTGATGAGTTTTAAACTAGAGATGTCAAAATAGTGAAAATTTGATGTACAACTTGTAATATGTATTCAAAAAGAAAATAATTTTGGGAGTTGTGAAAAAATATTAGGAAAAGGAAAGAATACAAAATATCTGCGCGCCGTTAGTCAGCGTCTGGTTTTATCGATGCCCATGCAGGACATCGCCATTACCAGGTTGTCCACATGTTTGGCTGCTGCTGTCTGTCTGTGTTGCAACAACAACTACAAACGGTGCAACATGGCCAACGTGGTCAGTCCTTAATCCATTGGCCAATAGACGCCAACACGCTGCAGACTCGGCTTCCATACCATTCCAACCGGTCTATCTCTCTCCCTGTTCGTTTGTCTTTCTGTTTGGCTGTCTGGTTTGTTGCTGCTGCTTCCCGATATTAGCATGCGGCGGCAGCAGCAGTTCACTGCAGCTGACAAAACGGCCAGTTGGCTTATGCCCGACTGACCAACCTCCCACACCCCCTCTCTTGCTGGCATCCTGTAAGTGATCAATGTTTGTCTATGCTCTGCGGTGCTCCAAAGTATGCAACGCGCCTGGAGTATTGGTCATTTGTACAGGAGCTTCCTCAACTTCCTAACTCCCCACTACTGTACTGGCTTGCTGTGCATGTGCCACCCCAAAATTGCCATTGTAAACATGCATAAATTGTTGCATACTTTTCGGCTGACTGCACCAAGCCGGCAGCCGGCAGCCAGCAGCCGCCATGGCACGCCAGTTGCCCACTTGTCCAGTTGCTCGGCAGTCCAGCTGCCCCATTGCTTAGCTCCTGATTATGTTTGTTGAGCCCACTTGGTTTTCGCACCGATGCAAGAGTGGCTCCAGCTGCTGATGCTGCTGGCAGCTCGTTAAATCGCCAGTGACTTATATGTGGTAATGTCACGTGTGTGCCTGGCTTCAAAATGACATTACAACTGGCACTCGAAAAGTTGTTTAACAATGTTGTTGTACTGTAAATGCATACTGAATAAAATTGTGAAGTTCTTGTACTATCTGTGGTTCAAATTTAGTTGCTTTAACTAACTTGAGTAGATGGAGTATACTTAAAGCGTCTATTTGGATAACATTTTTTTTTATATTTCCATTTTATCCCAACAACTTTTAATAAGTTCATTAATGTATTTACGAGTCACTTTATTATTTTCCCATTTTAAAATTATTTAAGATAAGTTTCTTTTTATGAAACCTGTTTATTTAATCACTAAATGAAAATGAAATCTGCAAAGGGTTTGAACTTAAATTTGTATTCCATTTGTATATTAAACTATACTGCAAATGTTGCTCCTCTTTCAATAGCTAACATTTTATATACTTTATGCCAATTTTCTTGGTTTTTCTCGTTTTTGTATTCGCATTCCGGATACCTGTGGTTTTTCTACCAGCTATGTTTTCCCACACACAGCATGTTGTCGCTGTACTTTTCTTACACCTGCTCGTTTCACGGCATTCGGTCGTGTCTTTTTCCTATAATATTTCCGTTACTCGCTTCCGCCAGCGACGCTTATCATTAAAGTTTCCCGTCTTACTGCGACTGCTTTCACCGTTCGGATTATACACTTCCTTCCTTTTATCGTGAAGCTCATAAGGCATAAATGTTCTTTACTAACATTCTTTGAAGAGTTGGGTGAGACTAATTCATGTAAATGTTTTTTTCAATGCAAATGTATCTTGATGAAATCCTGATGATATGTCTTAGGCAGCAAGAGTATACTTAATTTCTCTGATAATGGTTTCATTTATACCTTTTTAAAGTGCTGCTTGCTACTTCTCTACAACGAATATTTAATGTTATACCTTTAAAGTCCGATCTTCAAGGGTATGTACTTTTCGCCTCGACTGCGATAATTGTTCTGCTTTGTACTGCTTCGAGTGGATGGTGTCAGAAAGTAAGTACGTGTTGTACAAATGCACACGATTCGCGCTTCATTTCTTAATTATAGTGCGCACCCAGGACAAGTCGAAAAATTTGCCTGATAAGCGCTTTTCATAGCCGGGAAGAGGCCATACAGCAGCCATTGGCAATATCAAAGGAACGAAACCTCATCGACCCGTGCTCAGAGCAAGGCCAACAACGACCAGACATTTTATTGGCCTGGCCAAGACAAGGAAGCACGCTGCTGTGGCATGCTGTGCCCGACGCGTGGTATGCAATAAAAATAATAACACCACCCACATTCTGCCCCACTGCCGCTCGCACAGCTTGGTGCACACAGCGTTCGCGTCTGCATTTGAAGTTTAAGTGTGGAGCAATTAAAGAAACCCAAAACTCAACCGAAAGCAAAAACCAACACAGAAACAAAAAGAAAACAAAAAAAAAATAAAAAATTACCGAGAGTTCTTTCAACTGCATTTTAAAGGCAATTGCGGTGCCCATTGAAATTAAAACTCAACTCAACTCAATGCCGATTCTCGAAAAGTTGCCAGCGCGCTGACGCCTGCTTTCTTTCTATATAATAATTGCATACTTTGCGGGATGCGCGAAAAGGTGCAGCACACAGATTGGCTAGTTTGTGGGGAAAATTGGGGAAGCGGGAGCAGCCGCAGACAGCAGCCAATATTTATACTTAAAGTTTGCGTGTTAAGTGGATAAATTAATTGGTTGGAATTGCTTCATTCAGGCTTAAGATTCTTTGCCAGCAGAACAAACTGTAAACTTAAAAAAATTTATTTAAAAGAAAACCAAAAAAAAATTATTAAAAAAAAATGAATGAAAAATATATTGAAAATATAAAAAAGCATATGAAAAAGATGTCGTTAATGGCTAAATAAAATATATATTCTTATCTCCTTTATTTATTAATTTCTTTTAGATATTTAACTTTATTTTTCAAACAATTTTAAATATGTATATATCCTAACATATTGTTGCAAAACTTTTGTAGTTAAACAACAAATACAATTATTGAAAACAACGTTTGTTTATTTATGGTTTGTTTATTCGGAACGATTTTTGTGCAATGATATTAAACTAAATCCACAAATTTGGCATAAAATTGTTTGAGTGGTTTTGGCCAAATTATATGCAAACGCTCGTTTAGTTCATTTAATTGCCTTTCAATTAATTTGTTTATTAAAACTTTTTGGCGAAAACATAAACACACGCACACACACGCGCGCAGCATGGCTATACCTACATTTACTTTGCTTAAACAAATTTGACAATGCATTAAATCGAAATGAGGTTTTTGCACAAATTTTCATATTGTGCATACGCCACGTAAGCTGAAAAATAATTAAATTTTATGCTATATATTTTACATTGCGCACAAAGTTTACAAACAGTTTGCCATAATTAGATTTCGGGTGCAGTTTTAATTTAAATTTTTTTTTTGTTATTTCGAACTGTTTTCCGTACGCATAGAAATCGTAATGTGAAATTATATAAACATATTGTTGCGAACTTTAGCCACAGATAAAGAAAACCTAACAAAATCCAGACTACTGCATCCCAGCCATGCTGTTGCCAGCCAGAAGTCGAAGCTCGTACAAACATAACCGTTCCAGCTGCATTTCCAGCGGCACAAAAAGCGACACACGATACGGCCCATGGATAAACAGTAGAAGGTTGGGGGAAGCTTGCTGTGGGAACAGGAGGAGTGACATGTGAGATTCAAAACACGACCATAACAGCTGCTGACAGTTGCATTAACCTTAACTGTCAGCTCAGCTAACCGGTTTCGGGGTAAGTTAGACTGCGGTTTTTCGGTTCCGTATATGTCAATATGGAAGTCTAACTAATTTTTGAGCTTGAATCTTATTTAGTTATGCAATTTTTACATGTATTTTAATATTTTATACAGACAGTTTATACTTTAATTTGAATTTAAAAAAAACAAAAATAATCAAAATTATTTTAAAGGATTTTTTTTTTTAATTTTCGTTTGTTTAGTTTTGTCATATTTGGAAATATTTAGCATAGTAATTAGTTAGTTAGAAAATCTTAATTAGATAAGTTTAAAATCTGTTTAAAAGTGAAATAGAATTCTGAATATTAAAATTAAATTATATAAACAAGTTTCGCATTACTTTTTAATCAGTTGCTTTTTTCCATTAGTCTTTTTTGTCAATGATTAAATAATTTATTTTATTTTTATAAAATTTTGCGTTTATGTTTGCAACGCACTTACCTCATAGATAAACAAAAGTGAAGTGGTGGAAGCTGTTGGTGGGGGGGTTGGTGGTGGTTTTTGTGTATGTTTTTGTATGCGAAATTGTTCGGAAGTAATTTTGTTTACCTTTTATTTTGCGGTAATTGTTTGCATATGCAGCTGGCAAAATTGTCCTCCAATGAATAACAAATATGTGTGTGTATGTACATGCACATGCACGCATACATAAACACTGTACAGCCCCCTCCACCGCAACCCCCTTTTGGCAGCAGCTAACGAAACAGCCTTAAGCTGGCAATGTTTGTGCAGCTAGGCGAGGCAAGGCGCGGAGCGGCGTGGAGCTAGCCTTCTGGCCACAGACAACAAGAAGCGGAAGTGCGTGAGCGTGCGAGCTGAAAACCTTTTTAACTCCTGCCCACAAAGTGCAACGACAACGTTGTAGTAAGTGTATAGAGGGGGGGGTGTGCGGAAGTTCACAAAAATCCTTCGAACTGTAAGTCAAAATGGCAACGGCGACCGCAGTTTGTTTTTAGCGCTCGCCGGCGCTTTGATAAAGTGCAGCCACGCAGCATAAACAAAGTGGATACTCGTATGTGCATTGGCCACGCCCACTTCGACGCCCACTCACCCATACCTTTGCACATTCTGACCCGAAAGAGCCGAACTGCAGCCATACAACAGCTGTGGCAGTTGTTTCTACACTTTGGGAATAATTCTTCCCAAAAACTTTGAAAGTTTCCCTTAGAAGAGAAATAGAAATAATGCCTGATTACTATAAAATATTTGATCTGCCTTTAAATAACATTTTTATTGGGGAAAAACCAAGCAAATTCAATGATTTTTCCAAGGTTAGGAAAATATTCGAAAATCCTTTAAAAAATTATTAAGTAATAACTTGAAAAAACTTTCTTTTGATCAAAATGTTAATGACATTGTTTATTTCTTTGAGTGCAACACGGCTGTCACGGCTTTTCCAGGTAGCGCCTATCAATGTGGTGGTGGTGGTTGTAAGAGCGGTGCGTGTTTTTGCGCTTGAAGTGTTTTCGGTAGCCGTTAATTGAAATGCATGTGGTGCCGTAGCTATACCTAAAGCCATAGACATAGCCGTGTTCGGTGCCAATGTCGATGCCGCAGCAGGCACCGACAGAGATGAAGTCGCAGGTGGAGACAATTGCCCCATGCTGTGGCTTGCTTCGAGGCAGGCTACATAGGCGGTAGGTGTCGCAACATTCCTGGCTAAAGGGTTTGGATTGTTTTCGCATTTAAATCAAATTAAACGCTCGATGTTCCAATAGTATAAACAAAATTTCAGGTTGTACAACATATTTGATCGGTCTGTCAATCTGTTTTAATTATGTGAAAATTAATAAGCTAAAATTTTAATCATTCAATTTCATGTAGTTTATATTAGATTTCATCAAAAAAATAGAATGAAAATTTATAAAATAATTATCTAAAAACTAAAAAAAAAAATCACGAAAAAACAACAAAGCGCAGCATATTTGATTTAAATTTAATAGGAATTGTTTTTTTATTCGACTTAACAAATCAATGAGCTTTAATAATTTTATTTAGACTTTTTTTTAATTATTATAGGCTACATCAAATGACATATGATGTTGTATGGGATAAGCAGAGCATTAAAGAGTTCTTAAATGGAGTGTCAAACAAATTTTGGGTTTTACTTTTGTAATTTTTTTTTTTGTATACTACCTTGCTGTTAGCTGTTGCTACTATTTCGGCGACTTTTGGTTGAGCAGTTACTTTCACTAAGATTTCTGTAGACTCCATTTATCGTTTACACGCTCATTTCGCTTCGGGGGGTCGCTGTGTACGTGAGCGTGTATTAGTGTGAACCTGAACAGCCATGTACCATAAACAAGGACATGCATACATATGTAAGTGTATATGTGAGATGGCATGTTTTGTGTGTATGTGGGTGTGGGTGCTCAAAGTTATAACACGCACATTTCAAGAGGTTTTCTAATTTGCTTGCCAGCGGCTGTAGCAAAATTCTAATTTATGCGCAAAACTATGCTACGCTTTTTGTACTGTTATGCCCCACGGTTAAAGGACGCTACCCTGCAGTGAGCATGTGCCTGTGTGTGTGTGTGTGTGTGAAGCGTTGATTAAAACTGCGCCAAAAAGAAACGTTTAGTGCATAAATAAAGCTGAATGGTCGACGCCGCTCGAAGCTATGATGAAAATAAATAAAGTAAAGGTGTTGAATATAAAATGAAAACGAAACTCGAACTGAAAGCAAGAATATTGCAATAAAATAACTTTTATATTTAAGCAAAATGAAAAAATTGCTTGTAAATCTGATATTTGTACAATGTATATTTATTTATTTACACAAATATTAAAGCCAGTTTTTTTTTGCGACTGAAAAAATGTATACATTATTATTATATTTCAGTTCAATGGATGTCTGATAACCTTTTGGTTTATTAATTTACCTATTTTGTTAAATAAAATGCTTAAAGGCTTAAAGGCACTTCACCGTCTTCCTTATTCATTGCCCACAAACTAAGCCCCCCAAAAAAATACTAATACCCAAAAAATACTCGTAATGTGCATGTCAAAACCGATGCCAATTTCAATTTTTGTTACTTGCTCTCAAAAGAAATCGGCACTAAGCCACTTGAATATGCACTTTGCCAACTGGAGAAGGCTTGAAAAAATGAAGGCGGAGGTAAAGCATATTGTTAAGACACGACGAACAATATCTGTGGAAGCATGTCTATGACTTGATAATACTTACGGGTACTTAATGCCTGGAGGCTTACAATGGCAAAAATGCCTATCCAGCCAAGCATTCAGTCAACATCAGTCGGCTTATGGCGTCAGCAGCTCACAAGAAAAAAAACATTTTGCAAAGACTTAAAAACTTGTTTGTTGCTGTTCTCGCTGATGTTGATGTTGTAGAAAAAGCCAAAAGCCAACGATGCTTGGCCAATGCAATCAATGGCTTAAACTATGAGCCCAATCCTCCAGGCATAGCCAGAGGGTTAAGTTGAGAGAGTAGTATAGCTGGGTTTTGGTTTTGCAAAAAGTCAAATGTCTAACAACTTGTCATACAAGGCGAACGAACACACACACACACGCACACACACACACGTACACACGCACGCAAACATGCAGAACAGGAATTTCATAACAAATTTTGCTGTTCCTGCAACCTGACAACAAGTGTAGGCAGAGTTCCACAGTAGATAGACGTGTGTGTGTGATGGTGGGTGGGTGGTTCTGAGTGGGGGGAATTCGGAGTAAACAGCATTGAGCCTAACTGAAATGCATGCAAAAATTGCTGCGTTCGAACGGTGGGTGTTCGTTCGGTTTGGCTGCGTGTGCTGCTGTTTCAATTTAGCTGCCAACAAATTGATAAAAATTCAATAAAATAAAATGTACGTATATATTTAGCAGACAGAGTTTTGAGCTGTCAAGCACCCACGCAAGCTCCCCTCTTCCCACTCCCCCCGGCTATATAGAACTGTGAAGCGTGTTGGCGCCCTTGTTAGCACGTAGAGTTAGTAAGTAACGCTAGCCGAATAGAAGCAGCCGAAGAATTCATATCCTTGTCAGTGTGAACGTGAGTGATAACAATAATAAAAATAAAACAATTTATATTTTGAGCAATGCAAATACATACAAATAGATTATAGCGTTGTAAGCAAAAAGCAAACGTGAAATTAAAGACAATTTGCATTGAATTACTTTACTTTCTGCTAAATGTTGGATGTAGATATATATTTTATATATTATTTTCAACATTGTTAATAAAACGATTTGCTCAAAATCTTATTTCTAATTATTCTTATTCTTATATCTTAACTAATTGCAAGGCACAAAACTCTTTACTTAACGAAATTACTCAATTCCAGGGTATTTAAAACATGAAGCTATATCATATGATGTTTTTTTTTGCGTTCTTGTCTCGTCTGCCTTTTAAGTAATATGGAAAAGTTGGCATGCATTTTTCATGGGCTACAAAACTCAATTGCAACACTTGCACAACTAAAACGCACACACACACGCATACACCCGCACATAAACAAACATATGTGGCTATGTAATATGAGTATATGGAAAACATTTGCGCCTACAAGTAGGCAATAGATTTACGAGTAGAAGCAGCAGCGTGTTTGTGCACATGTTGATTTTCACTCAATGCGTTAACGTTGGTTGCCTTTTGGTCCTGCCAGCATATTCACATAATTTGCATACTCTATGCACAAAGCAAATCAAATATACTTTCTTATTCAATACATAATCAATATCAATATTAATATTAAATATATATTTTATCGAATTTTTAAGTTGAGTATAAATAAAATTATTTCAATAATGTTTTAGAACAATAAATGTTTTAGTCTTAAGAGTAAGTGTAACTATGTAAGTAAGAGTAAGTTTTGCAGCATTTTAATTGATTTTAATAGATTTTATTAAATCTTAAAATTTAGTAGATCTTTAAACTAATCTTGATAGCATTAAAAGTGTAAATTTAATTCGATCAAGCAGCGTTTGCTTATCTCTACAGTTTTGTATATGAAAACATGTCCTCAGGTTGTATGTGTACCACATTGCGTATGAGTGGTGCCTCATGTTTGTGTGTGTAAATGTGCATATGAAGTAAGGTAAACATTGTTCATGATGGCAACGACGACGATGAGAGACAGACAGATAGAGAGAGAGAGAGAGGGGGAGAGAGAAGGGGCCGAGTGAGTGGTAGGAGCAGTTGCGACTCAGCTGGCGTGAACTGTGACATAGAAAAGAGCTTTAAGCTGCGTGGCATCATAATGCTAATGATATTTACTTTAAAGGACAGGAGAAGGCAGCATAGAATGAGCGGCAGCAGCTGCTGCCATGAATTGAATTTACTTGATGGAAAACTCTACTTAGAAATACATTAGCCAAGTGGCGCAACTTGTTATTGTTGGTTGTTGGTCAATGCTCGATGCATATCTGTTTCCTCGAGTTTTTCACAGTCAATTGACCAATGAAAATGATTTGAATAAAACGGGCTTGAACCCTTTTTGAAACTTTTTATAATTAGGATACATTTGAACACTTTAAAATCAAAGTGCAATGAAATAAGATTAAATCATCCATAAAATTAAATTGGGCATTACATTATGAGCTTTGCTTTTTACTCTAATTTGCAAACGAATAAAATAAAATAAATTGTGCTGCAATTGAATAAATGTATGTCGTATTTCCAAATGTTCAAATGCTGTTTGAATGACCACTTAACATGCTTGTAAATCCCAGCAATTCATATTGCAAATTAAATTGCGAAACCAAAAACTGGTCATAGTTAAATAACAGATTAAAATTAAATATGCACTAAAGCAGCAAAACATAGCAAGAACAAAAACATAAGCGTGAACAACAACAGCAACATCAGCGCCAACCAACTGACAGCAAAAACAAATAATAATAATTGACAGCTCATTTGATTTTAATCATTTGAAAATAGTGTTTAAAAGCCATTCATGCAACACACTCTCATTCAACTCAAACTCAGACAGCCGTAAAGTATGCAATGAATTTTGTGAATTGAACATTTCCATCAGCAATACATATGTACGTTCTATGTGACGGCTGTTGTTGTCATAAGCCAAAAATTAAATAGACTTATTTACGATAATCGCAATGCGTGCAGCAATACAATCACGTTATCACGGCTTTATGTCAAACTAATGTTTGGATCTACGTTTGTGCGATACGCGTTCAGCAGATTTAAAAATATATATAAAAACATTAAAGCAGGTAATTAATTGGTTTCTATTATACAGCTTATACAGAAAAAAGGGCGCACTGCTTCATAAATTCGGATTCAGTGAACCCAAAATCGAAGTTAGAAAAAATATAAATAAATCGATTAACAAAATAACACTATCCAGAAAACTGCAATATTTTATTTTTAACTTTTATGTTTGAATATCTCAAAATACAAATTTTTTAATTGCAATCTTTGTGTTAATGACTCGAAAATCCTTAAGAAAGGTTTGATTGCATTGCGGTTTTACGCGTTTCGCTTACAACTGCGTTTTGCTGTAATAAAGTCAAAATGTGCTGTGGCTAAAAGTCAAAATGTGATTACAGTGACACTTGATGCACATACTCAACGCATGTAATTAAATCATTATTATGTTCGAGTGTCCTGTGCTAAATCGCAATTTACGAAACCATGAATCTAGCACTCAGCACTCATCACGATGATGATGATGATGATGATTGGGGCGTGGGCAAAACAATCGGCACAATTATCAGCGACGATTGGCTGGCGACACTTGACGATAACATGTCGCAAACCCTCAACTCAACCCAATCCACACACACGCACACGAGGGAGTGATAAAATTTTGTTGCCTAGTGTAATGCTTAACGATTGTGTTCATTGACTGGCTAACGATTTTGTTGAGTAGGCTAATGTGCCAGCTTCGGTATCGAGTCGAATGTCTGAATGAGCTGTGCGTGTGCATGTAATGTGCGTGTGCATGTGTGTAAGTGTGTAAGTGTGCGAGTGTGCGAGTGTGAGTAGAAGTGTTGTGTGGCATATCATGCTTAGTGAGCAATATTCTTGATAGCGCACAGCGCACATTGAAACGTCATGAATCAAAGGCAGCAATCGCAGCCAGGCCTTCGCCCCATGTGCGTGATTTGATAAGCAATTGTTTCCACTACCAACAACTCAACAATTGGTCAAAACGATGGGCCAACAATTGGTGTATGGTATGTGGTCAGTATTATGTTACGCATTCTAAAAGATTATTCTTAAAGAAGATTGTAAAAAGCGAACAAAAAGTTATTATTTCTGTATTTTACAAATATATCTAATATTTATTAAAACAAAGATTTTATCTACAAAGATTCTAGATCCTGATAAATATTTCTCACCAAAAATTGGTTGAATAAACAAAAATGATTAGTGATCGATAAATCATTTAGTTGTAATCAACAAATTAAATATATTCTGAACACAAAAACTTTATTTCGAAACACAGTTTAACTAATTTGTACTTTCAATGGTTTCGCCTACAATTTTGTGAAATTTTTTTATGTTCTTTTCACAACGAAATAAATATTCTATTTTTACCCTTTTTACGCTCAAGAAATGATAATAAATGGTCAAAAGCAGGGAGAATATCAATCGTCCAAACATTTTGCTAATTTGACCGTAAGCTCAAAGTTATCAGCTTTCAACTTTGGAACAAAGAAAAATAATATTATTTGCACATTTTTTATCATCGCGATGCTATAAATACTCAAGCCAACTTTCGCAACGAGTTAGTATTCAAACAGTGAGATATGTAAGAAGATAGTCGCAGGGTTGCAATTGCAAAATCGAAACACCAACAATAACTTACTGTTATCGCTGCTTGGTTATGAAAACAGCAGCAAATTCTCATAAATACAAGTACTACAGTGCAAGAAGTGCGTAGAAAGTGAAAGCGAGAAATGCCAAACGTGGTTGCCTTGAAATTGTGTTCCAGCTATGGCTTTAAGGAGCTTGGCATGCCGTTGCTGCTAGACCATTTGGCGCTGCAGCAACAAATCAATGCAAATTTCATCTTACACGCGATTAGCAACTATAAGAAATCACCGTTCGAGCGCAAGACGCTCGACTTTATTGACAAAAAGTGGCTATCGCTGCTGGGGCTGTGGCGCGAGTTCCGGCGGCGACACAAGCAAATACAACACGACTACCAGCGTGTTGAGCCCCAGCACGGATACTTTCAGCAGGAGCTATACGCGCTCATTCATGAGAAATATATGGCAGCACGCAGTCTCCTGGGACGCGACAAAAGAAATCTACTCAAGTGCCAAGCTTCCCAGGCGTAGCGTGTTTACATAAGGCCACGGCCAGCGGCGGTGTAACAGTGGACAACAACAGGCAACATTCGACAAGAGTGTATGAGAAACCAATATCGTGTACAGTTTCGACTTGCTCGATAAGTAAACTTTAAAGGTATAAACGAAAGAAAAAAAATTAATGCTTCTTCACTGAAGTTGAAAATATTTAAACTCAAAGTTGTATCAATACGAAATGTATAAATAAGAACATTTATACTATTAAGGTATAAGAACTAACATAAATGATATCAAAAGCAATTTGTATTAAGCAAAAGCAGCTTGAGAGCAGCATACCCCTTCAATCTGCACAGTGCTGGGTATAAAAAGTGTGTAAACGACGCTGGCTTAAAATAATAAAATATGAAGATGCACATCTCAGATGCACAACCGTATTTATAGTATATGTATATATAGCACCTTGAGCAGCAGTAAATGGTAATGTACATATATCTCTATTTAAGCATTGTTTAATACACTTATACGTTAATCAATCAATTCGACAATTGGGAAATTTGATTGATGGCGCTGTCACTTTCCATTTGTGTTTAAAAAATAAAATTGGCTTATCATAATCGTATATTGCTGACTGACTGTATACTTTACAACTGTGTAATGTTTACACACGCACACACACACACACAAACACACTGGGTCAACACACACCCACTTCTCGGCAATTGGCAAAGAACTTGGCCAAAAGTCCTTAGTTTGCACTCTAACTAATGACATTGTTTTCAGCGCAATTCGTACTGTCATTTTCCGTTAAAGGTGAAAGTAGATGATATATATATATATAGGGTTATTGTGGCACAAAAAGTGAATTTATATAAAGTTTAAATAGTATTTATGTTACTTACTTTTACATTTTAAGTTTAAAGCATTTTATCATTTATTATTATTATTATTATTCAATAATCGTTCAAAACAAAAAACGTCCCTGAAAGACGTCCTTAAAGTGCCATTCTGAATTTTTTAAAAAAAAGAATGTATTCATCTAAAGATTGTATGCCCGAATACGAAATAAGCAGCTCTTGAAAAATGATTGGAATTTGTTAATAATAAATGTCTAATCGAATCAAGACATGCAAATCATGCAAAAATGTAAAAAAAAATCTTTGAAGTGTATAACAAAGAAAGCACCTGAATGAGCAATTCCTGATATTAAGTATTTATAGCGTCTTTTCAAAAATACTACTAGACTGATAAGATAGAACACATGGTCAGTCACGACTATCTTAGAATATAATTCCAGTCTGCGTTGCGGCTATCGGTAATTGCGTCTCATAAATTTAGTTAATTTAAGACAACTTCTGGAGCATTGTTATAAATTATGCGTTTATTTCTACACACAATTGCTGTTCACACTTAATTCTTACTCAGGCTAAAATTGGGTACAATGAATATGAACGAATAAAATACAAATTAAAATATAATTCTGTCTTTATTTTATATTAATTATACTATATTATGGAATTAATTATACAATATTATATACTATATTATGGAATATTAAAAATTATTTTCATTTCTCCTTTGTAGCCAGCACCAGGCTAAAGGATATATTCAAGTCGACCTATTCTAAAAATAACATAATTGGTTTGCTTTTCCTAATCTTATTATTATTTTGCTTTTTCTTATTTGTTTTCGGGGCGCAAAAACAATTGTCTTAAACAAATAATGTGCTAAAAAGCTAATAAAATTCGCCACAAAAGCAAACTAATTCGATAATTTGTTTTAGATGGCCACAGTGGCAAAAGCAATCGCCAAGTTGTCCTTGTTTATTCTTCTGGTTGGGTATTGACCACACAGTTCTGTCTGTACACTGGTCCTAGACCCCGGCAACTGGCTTATAACAGAAAAAGGCCAACACAATTGAGCGCACTGAATTAGGACCACAAATTTATGTGGCGGCTGAACGGTTTCACTAAGTGGAACGTGCAAAGGGACTCGAAACGAATTTTCTCGGCCTTTAGTCACTTATACCACAAACAAAAAAAAAAAAACAAAGGAAAAAAATAATATGTGGCCAAGATAAATGTCTTTACGTAATGCGTATGAAACGAGGTCCGAAAATACTGCGATTAATAGTCCCGTTTAAATGGAAAAACATTTGTTTATGTTTTTATGCCCTCCTTTAAGGGTAACAAGGTAAAGCTTCTTACAAATATGTCTTCATCATTTTTGTTGCATACATTTAGGCATAAATATAAAATCATTAAAAGTTGTTCATTCTTCAGCAAATGCTTTTGATCATTAAAAATGTATAACTTAAAATTAAAAGAAAAATAATATAGGAATATAGAATCTTAAACCAGTTTGAAAAATATAGGAACTTATAAAAAATAAAACATTATATTAATAAAAAAAATATTTTAAAAAATACTACATATAATGAAACTGGCAAAATTTTGAAAGTTACTTTCTTGTGTTTAAACAGAATAAATAGCACAAGCGTAAAATAAGCAATAAATGTATGTAAAGTATAGTAGAGGTAGACAGGCAAAATCAAGGAACAACGCTGCCTTTCAGGTCCTAAAAGGGCTTCAAAAAAGGCATGCAAAAACATAAAAATGGCATATTTTAGAGTTTCGCAGCGTGTACTTTAATAAGATTTATTAAGTCGCGAGAACCTTTGCTGAGTAGCAAGCCCAGCATTTACTCTGGCTTCTTGGCAGTGTCTTAACGTACAGCAAATAACAGCAGCCAGCCAGTAGAGCATTGGCAAGGAGGTGGGTAAAAGGGGGGAAGTGTGTCTGCCGCGTTGTAAATATTTGTAACTAAACTCTTGCCGCCTTTGTTTGCGTTTTGTGTTGTTTTCGTGTTGTCCTCACTTTCTCTACATTTCTCTCTTTTTTAAGGTTTATTTTTCAGCTAATAAAAAGCTGATGTGTTGCATGTTGTTGCCCATTTTGTTCTCTGTTTTCTGTAGCTCCTTACCTGTGTGAAAGTGAATTTGTCTAGGTATCTACCAAAAAGAAGGCTATGAGAGTTCTTTTAGGAACCAAATTAAACGGGCAGATGCCAAATATATCTATAAAAATACATAATTTGTATTGTTAAGGAAAAGTAGAAAATATTACTGTAGATTGAATTAAAGCTTGAGACGTTATTGAAAATTAATTATTTTGTTTTCTTTCGATTTAAAATTAGCTTTTTAGATTTTTTAAAGAAATAAATATATGAATAATTATATATTTTCTTTTCTTTTTAGGGTTTTCATAGATTTTTTTTTAGTTTTTTTTTTTGCATATTAAAAAAACTAAGTGAAAAGTAAAAGATGAAATAGAAATTGAAATTATAAGATATATTGAATATATATTAAAACACAAGCGGGTAAAGTTGTATAAAAATATCTATTAGGACTGAAGACTGCTTCGAATACATGAGCAATATTTACAATATTCAAAAAACTTGGTAATAAAGTGGTATTATTGCCATAACCAACTGAAACTTTGTTTTTTTTTTGAGAGAAAATTCGACTTCTTGGTGGTATTTCATATATGATTTTTGTTCTCCATTTCTTGGTCATATTTTCTTGAGTACTCTTACGTTTGGTAACAAACCAATGACTGCAAACAATTGAAAACAATTTGGCAACATTTTGTTCGTCGTAAAAAACATATTTAATAAAAATTGGCAGGCTTTTGGCAGGCTAGACCAATCCGTTGAATCGACCTAGCGAGCGTCATATAAAATTGATGTCCTGTCGTCTGGTGCCTGAACCCGCCACCAACAACTCCTAAGGCAGCCTATACACCCGATCGCCTTGCCAACCCAGCAATCGACCCGATCCCAATCCCAGTCCCAATCCTCTTACCGTCTGGCCAGCTCGGCGCAGTAAATAATGTAATAAACTGGTCGGGTCGTGGTCTCCCAGCGTCCCATAAACCGAAATTTATGCAGAAAATTCAATTATGCTTAAAATGTGGTTAATAGGCCGACTGGCTAGCGGCAACAATAGACCGCAACGCCCCCTGGGAGGGATCTCCAGCTAGAACCTACGTATACTCTCCTACACACACACATGTCAGATTTATCAAATATTATGCACAGCAATATTCTCACTCTCTCTAACTTTGAAATTAGATATTGTTGTATCGGAATTTAATAACAAATTAATATGCTGCAGCTGTGGTTGTTTGTTATGATTGTTGCTGTGGCTGACAAAAAATAAACGCATAACAAGAACAACAAACTCTCATTCGAAACCTTTGCCAGTTCAAAGGTGACTAAGTGATTAAAGTACATAAATATTAATAATGCATAATTGGCAAATGTAACACGCTTAACTTAATATGTAAACAATCATTTATGTAAATTGAGAGTAAGACAAACACTGTTAATTAACAAAAGAAAATATATACATTAAAACAAATATGAATCTTATTTTGCTTGAATGATTTACTTCAACAATAAGGAATTTGTTTCCGAATTTAATTTACTTTCATATTAGTTAAGAAAAACATATTTATTAAACTTTATCAACGCAAATCCTAACTTAATTGTAAGTGCGAAATATTTTTATGGTTTCAATTAATAAAATTAACTTTCCGTATATATATTTAAAATTTATTTATATTTTTTTTTATCAAAAGTGTATAAGCTGTATTATGATTTCCTTGTGGGCCACACGAACAATAAGCCAATAAACTGCGAACATGTTCATACTTTTCGCATATACAGCTTATGGACTTATCGCTAAATTAATCCCAGATTTCCGCCAAGGCTTCTTCCGCCTTAACCACTTGACATTTACCTTCAACCCCGAGCTTCGTCTCCTTTGAGGGTCCTGCGGCACTGATAGGGAAACAAATCCGTACACATGAGACACAAAAACAAATACAAGATATATGCTTAAAGGGCTGATGTATGTGTGTGTGTGTGTGGGGCCCAGAGCAAAACGCAGCTCACAGAACAGAGCAAAATGATTTTAAATGATATAGAAAATGGCAAAAAAAAACAACAACAACACGTATAGACTGTAGCTCTGACTTGATCTTGTTAAGATAAAGTCGCCGTTGTCGTCTTGCAAATATTAACTAGAACAAGAAAGTAGGGTATATGGAATGTTGAACTCGCTGTCATTGTTTTTTCCTTTGCAGGATGAACTTTATAACTAATAGGTTGGGCCAAAATATACAATAGAGAATGTGCGTCAAGTTTTGTGATTTCAGTTAAGGATTTCCACAAAGCATTTACAGCTGAGTTAATGAATGATTATTTCAATGGGGAAAAGTCCTTTTTAACAAGTAAGAAATAAGTTTCCGGCAGATACATATACATAAAATACATATTTATTTTATGGAGCTTCCTTCTGTGCGTAACACATTTTAATTCACTTTCCAATTGAATTTCGATTTATTAATGAATTTATTTATATATAGAAAAAACACTTTGTTAGATAAATATTACAATCACTAAAGGCCTGTAAGCTTTTATTTTATTTTATTTTTTATTTATTTTTACATTATTATAATTGTAATGAATGGCTATTGTTCAAAGTGTAGGATAACAAGAGTCATGAAAACGTAACTACTCTATTATAAATTCATGTAAATGGGAGAAAAAAATAGCTAACATAGACACAGAGCCCGCAGCTTGTCTAGGCGACAGTAAGACAAATACATAAGCAAATACATATACGTATTACGTATACGTATTACATATGTGTAGCCTTGGCCTGTCACCTGTGTCCTGCACAGGCCCTCTCCTTATCCTCACACACACATATGCTGTGGCTCTTTATTATAACGACAACGTGCGTCATTTTCTTGCTCCTTTTTGCGAGCTGTTCGCTTTCCTTAAACGAAAACGTCGACTACAACTACCACTACAACTACAACTAAGACTACGACTATGTGTATAGAATATTTTCTATTTTTTTTGTTTTTAATCTACTCAAAGATATTATTCTTTCAATGCTGGCGTCCTGTTGGAAATTGTGCTGCTGCCCGCTTTTCTATTTGTCACCCAGATAAGTGTTTTGTAGTTTTTCCTTTGATATGCTCAGCCAGCGAGCTGGCAAAACCAAATCCAAATCTTAACTGCAATGCGCTACGTGCCTCGTGGCACGAACAAAACCAAGCAACTGCAATCTCATGTGTGTCTACTACTACATATGTGTGTTCACTGTACACAAATTGCAAAATTATTTTCATTTTCCATTCATTTTATTTTATTTCATTTATTGTGTCTTGAGTGCATTTTCTTAAAAATATAAACTAAAAATACATATAAGTATTCGAATTTAATATTTAAAAATATCAAAAACACTTGGAATTTGTTTTCTGTGTAGTTGTGCAGGAGTTTTCCCTCACCGCCCACGTTCCAGTTGCCACTGCTGTCTGTGGCAGTTGAAGCTGCAAGCTTGTTCGCCCAGCTTGAAGTCGATTCCATTCAACTGGCAACTGTCTTTAAGTTCTTTCTCTCTCTCTCACTCACTCCTAGTCACTCCTGCCACACACGTCCTTCGAGTTAAGTGAGTTGAGACGACGGCGAACAACTTCAAATCTGCAGTAATAGATATCAACAACTTTGAGCACAAGTGCGACTCACCCCACCAACTCTCTAAAACATTGTCCTCGTAGCCGACTGCAACAAGGACTTGAACCCGTCGAGCTTTCTCTCCATCGTGTGTGTGCGCGCTGCGGGCTTATATAGATTGTTCCCATTGTTCCGCTTTTTTGCAGTGCGTTAAATTAAAAATGAACTTTGGCAGCTCAAATTCATGGTCATGTTCACTTTTTGCCTCGATTCTTTACTCGCCGGTCAGCTCAACTGGTCGCCGTTTGTCTTCCCCGTTTCTTTTTGTTGTCTTTCATGTCGTATCTTGTCTTGTGTCTTTTGTGGCAAGTAACTCGCTGGCTTTTGTAACTCACTTGATAAGATAAGGCTAAGCTAACTGATTGCTGTTGTCCCTCAGAGATTTTGATTACAAGCGCAGACCGATAACAAAATGAGATTATGTATCGAACATTTACTATATATGCTTACAACGTATAAATTTAGTTCACAGCTTATGTAAAATCAATCAAAGTCATCTAAATAAATGACCTTGAAAATTTTAGGTCAAATTTTAATAGAAAATCAATCATAAACAATTTACAAAATAAATAACAAAAATTTTTTTTTTTATAAAAATTCATTTTTTAAAAAAGGCTTGAAAGCTGTAATAAAAAATATAAATAAAAATATTTGTTAAGCATTTTTGTTTTGTACACACAATTACGTTTCTAATCAATCATTGACGTGTCGAAATTTCCAACTCTTAAGTTTTTTATTGGCAATGACGGTGTTGAAAGCTTCTGTAAGGAATAATTGTGCCACTGATATGTGATAAGGCATTGGCAAAATCTGGATTAGCTTTGATAAGGTTTGAGGTTTTTAAAGTAAATCAATTAAACTGTTCCCTAATTATAGATTGTCTCGCGCAATTGATTATAAATGTGTTTTCGCTTTACGTATTTCCCGGGATTTATTGTACAGCATTGATAACGGCATTTATATTTAATTTATAATAATTGGCTGACTATAGATGTTTTTTGGAGTAACTGGTAAAGAACCATTAAGCGCGTGCTCCCAGAAATAATCAGAATACTTATATTTATTGCCTCTTCAAATTCTTTGTGCGATAGATGGTTTGATGATTTACAGCTAGCTGATAAGTTGGCGATTGATCTTGCCTATATAAGGGCAAGCAGACGAACTTCGATTCAGTTTAGTAATTGCTAACATAATGAATCGTTTGATCGTGAGCTTAATTGGCGTGTTTGCCTGCATCGCCGCCTGCCAAGGATTCCCGGACACGGGCTTTCCCTTCGGCCGCATTGTGAATGGCGAGGATACCACAATTGCCGAGCATCCCTATCAGGTGTCTATACAGTCGCTCAAGGGCTTCCATTTCTGCGGCGGCAGCTTGATCGACTCGGAGACGATCCTCACCGCTGCACATTGCATGCAGTCGTACAAGGCATCCGAAATGCAGGTGCGCCTCGGCGCCACCGAGCATAACAATGGCGGCGAAGTGGTTACCGTTAGGTCCTTCAAGTTCCATGAGGGCTATAACAGCAATCTCATGGTGAACGATGTTGCCATCATGAAGCTCAGCTCGCCAGTCCGTCAGACACCCAATTTGCGTGCCATCGCCCTGGCCAAGGACGCGCCCAAGACTGGCACACCCGCCGTTGTCAGCGGTTGGGGCACCAAGTGCTTTTTGATCTGCGGTTCTCCAACTACACTTCAGCATGTGGAGGTGTATCTGCTGGCTAAAGAAAAGTGCGGATCTGAAGCATATTCATACGGCAACGAGAAGATAAGGGATACAATGGTCTGTGCCTACGCCGAGAAGAAGGATGCCTGCCAGGGTGACTCCGGTGGCCCATTGGTTGCCAACGGTGAGCTGGTCGGTGTTGTCTCCTGGGGCAATGGCTGCGCCTGGTCCAACTATCCCGGTGTCTATGCTGATGTTGCTTCTCTTCGTTCCTGGATCGAGAAAACTGCCGCCGAGTTGTAATTTACTTTCCAGAATATATGAAATCCCTTTTTAAATGATAAAGGATGTGTTAATTATTGTTTCGGATTGGTTAAACTGATTACTCGATTTGCGAATTGTTTAAATTCATTAGGCATTTCCTGGTTAGCATTTTTTTATACCCTGAACCCATTGAAAATGGGTAGAAAAGGTATATTTGTTTTGTGCAAAAGTATGTAAAAGGCAGAAGGAAGCCCCCATAAAGTATATATATTCTTGATCAGCATCAACAGTGGAGTCGATATAGCCATGTCCGTCTGTCCGTCCGACTATAAGAGCTAGGTACTTCAGATATGGAACATAAGTTCGCCTAATTCATAGGTAGTACAAGTTTGTTTCAAATTTTCGATAACTCTTTCCGTTTCCGATATACACATGTGATCGATAACAACAAAATCTTGAATTCAGAAATTTTTATGATGCAGTTTGAAACATTAGAAGAAATAATGACAATCTGTGAAACATTTATTGAAATGGGTTGAAAAAACACCGGAGATATGGAACATTGAATTTAAGTATACGCATACACACACTCACACATACTTGCAAGCAGTGACTGTATGCGTTAAGTATAGGGTTCAGGGTATAGTCCAGTCGGGATTTCTCGACTAGAGCCTTCTTACTTGTTTCTTTAACAGCTCGTTCATTATTTATGTTAGTTATGCAAGCTTAGCTGGGGCTACACCCAAAACGGAATTTTGATTAAAAATGTTTTTAGATAAAAGATAACATTTAGTCTGTAGACTTTGCCACACTACGTGCAAGTGAGTGTGTGCGTGCGTGTGTGTGTGTTTAGCTCCGGATTTGCTTTTGCTGTCTTTGTCTCCGCCCCGACTGTTTTATTGCTTGCTCGACGCCGGTTTGTGGGCGTGGCATGTTTGTTGTTGTGCCATATAAAGCTGTTAAATACTTAAGTGTAATTTATGGCATGCGATATTATTCGGTTGTGTTGTCATGTTTGCCAAAAGTTTTACATATGCCCAGACCAATGTTCAAGCAAAAACTTCAACTACAACCGGAGTCGAAGAAAGGAACTGGCAATGTTTTCCTACGGTATCTGTTGTTGGCTAGATACTTCGTACTAATACAGCAAAGTCAAGCCACAAAATTTCTTATGCCACAAGTTACTCACCATACAATACATTGTTGTTGTTTTTTCTTGTTGTTGTTCTCAGTGTTTCGGCCCTCAACCCACTCAGGCAGTTAGTCAACTTGTCGTCGCCATCGTCGTCATCATTGTTGTTGTTGTTGTTGTTGTCCATTTTGTGCTCATTCTCCTCGTTGTCAAAAGTAAAGTTCTCCACTCACTTCTAATAATTCTTTGCATATTTTCAGATGGTTTGAGTGGCTTGTTTTGTGGCCGTGCTGTGGGCAACATGTGTGTGTGTGTCTGCAACAGTCTATTAGAACTTAATAAATGAGCAAGTTATAGACAAGTTGTGCTATGTGTCCTGAGCACTGTCATGTGGCTAGCTGATGGCATGATAATGTTCACAGATTGACATTGGGCCAAAAGGATTAAAAGCCAATACAACCATCTAAGGTTACATCAATCACAAATCCAAAATTGTGCTTCAGTATAAGTTAGCCTTAGCGTAAATTACCTCACTTAGTATTAATTGCATTCCATATATCATCAGGATTGGTTTAAATTAAGTGACATAAATAATAAACACTTGTGTGCATTTCGATGGAAATTCTTAAAACAAATTCATATTTTAGAGATATATATTTAGCGTATACATAATATATGGTTGTCAGATTCGCAGCTCATATGACGCAAATATCTGTAATTAAAAATGTTTAACTTTTGATAACATGACGACTGTCTGTGGGCTCTGATGGGATCCGGTGTACATCTGTACATCATACACATACATATATACATACATACGTTAACTTGTGAGTGACTGTGATGCTGTAACGGATATCCATGGAGCACATCAGATATTTCTGCTATGCCATGCGTCTGGCATATAATTTTACACCTGCCTGAACGACGACCACGACGAGGACGAGGACGAGGACGAGGATTTGCGACCTGTGTTTCAGCTCTCGAAAGCGTTCGTTGCTTAAACATTGGAATCCATTTTCCGTTGCCATGGTTTGGGTGAGCTGCACAATAACAACAAGTTGCCGAGGCATGCTCCTTATTGTTGTTGTTGCTGCTGCTCTGCCGGCCATGTTGCCGGGTCAATTGCTGTCCATTTGAGCTGAACCAAAAAATATTCGATATATTCGTGGCATTCGTTGTTGGTTGTTAGGCTAAATATGATACTAAATCACAACGATGTGGTGGCTGTGTCCTAAAAAAAACAAGTAAGAAGAATCTAGTCGAGCAATCCCGACTAGACTATACCCTGAACCCTATACTTAACGCGTACAGTCACTGCTTGCAAGTATTGTGTTATTAACTTCAATACTCCATATCTCCAGTGTTTCTTAACCGATTTCTATACAATTTTCACAGATTATAATTATTTCGTCTAATGTTTCAAACTGCATCATAAAGATTTCTGAATTCAAGATTTTGTTGTTATCGATCACATGTGTATATCGGAAACGGAAAGAGTTATCGAAACTTTGAAACAAACTTGTACTGCCTAGGGATTAGGCGAGCTTATGTTTTAAATCTGGAGTCTCTAGCTCTTATAGTCTCTGAGATCGACGCGTTCATACATACGTACGGACGGATAGACGGATAGACGGACAGACGGACATGGCTATATCGATTCGACTGTTGATGCTGATCAAGAATATATATACTTTATGGGGTCGGAGATGCTTCCTTCTGCCCCTTACATACTTTTGCACAAAACCATTATACCCTTTTTACCCATTTTCAATGGGTTCAGTGTATAAAACCACTTCATAGAGTTGATTACAGCTCGTATACAGAACAGTGGAGCAAACAGCTGGCGCTTGAGTTACTCATTTCAGTATTTTTTATGGACAGTGGAGAGTTGAAAGCAGTCCGTCTTAGTGCTTGATAGTAAATGTTTGTATATATTGAATAAAATAAATATATATATATTAAGGCATTCAAATAAATAAAGTTAAGCAGATTGTTAAGTATTAAAAAATTTATAAACAATTATTTATTTTTACATTTAAGTTAAGTTTAAGCCTATTTAAAAGAAAGTTTATTCCGAAAATGACATAATAAATAATTTATTTATTTTATTTTTTGGTTTTATATGTTTTATATTTGTTTAAACTGAAACTTTCTTTACTTAACTTTTTACACATGTTCCAAACTTTAAACAGTTGTGGAGAGTGTAAACTTTCAAGTCTTTACGCATCTTCAGTTTATGATTTTGAAGTGAAATTGAATCAAACCTGATGCTAATATTATGGTACACGATGCTGCCAAACTGGCTAACAAAGTATTTGTCGACGAGGGTAAAGGACGAGGGCCAGAGACAGGCGACAGACTCTTATAAGTATAGATCCCTCGTTCTTTCCCTTTCTTTCCTCATATGCTTATGACATAATGACAGCCGACTTTTCCCTAACACAGACCCAATATATTACTCATACGCCATGTTGCCAGCAATGGTAAAGAGCACATAGGTGAGAAACTTAGCTGAGGCACTTTCTGACAGTTATGACTGGGATTCAAATGTAATCAACAATTTTTAACTCTGCGCTGGAGCCCAGCCCGCAGCTTGAACAGGTTTATTATCTCAATCTGTGTTGGCTGTGCTCCAATCAGCTGTCAGACTTTGGGTTAGTCGCATTAAAGTTCAGTCACTTGCAAAGGATCAAAATCACTTGATGGCATCCTTTCTCTTTCACATATTTTTATTCTTCTTTCTTTGTTCCCATATTCTTTTTTATTGTTTTTCTTTTTTGCCGTGCATAATATAATAATAATTTATTACCCTTTGGCTAGTTACGTTCGGGTTTCCACCAATGATAAGTCAAGTGGGGAACTGTGTCAGTGTTCTTGAGAAATGTCTGTGTGGGAAAATGAGTAAAAATTTGCACCAAATATTAACTATAAATACAAAAACAATGTCCATAAAAATCCGAAAAAATAAAACTTTAAATAATTGTTTGTTTTATAGTTTCTAGATGTATATTATTCCTTCTATAATTATCAATATTTTTGGATTATTTTCTTTCAGAAAATACAATTTTATTTAAAATATAAATTCGTAATATCGTTAATGCATTATTTGCTTAAATTGATTTCATGCTCTTAATGCCAACTTAATTTTGTGTCGCGTAGATCTTCATCTCTTTATATCTTTATCCTATATGTGCGTGGATATTTGAGTTCATCAATCATATTTAAAGCAATTAAGTCAAGTTATTGTTGATATGTTAAAGCAACAGCTTTTTGCTGTTTCGAATCGCAACGCAAAGTATTTAAGCTGAGAGCGAATCAGCGGGCTCAACCCAAAGCATATTTAATTAATTAATAATGAGCATTGCTGCCACACCCAACACCAACACCCAAACCACCATCACCACCCACCCCATCGCTCTTTTACACTTACACACACAGCCACATAAACCTTTTAAAGTTGTTCAAGTGCATGTTCAACTTTTGTAGTGCAACCAGCAACTAATTAAATAATATATTTTTTTATTTTTATTTTTTTATGAAACTCTTGCATTTAGAAAACAGTCAACAACAAACATAATTGAATAATTTTTTTTTTACCCATAAATCTAATTATGGCAGAAAGATTGCTTTAAAACTGTCTATCAGTAGAGCTTTTAAAGTAATATTTCAGCTGTACCATATAACTGAAATAAAATATTTTTAACTTTCCTTTTAAGCACATAAAAAACTATTAGTTGTGAAAAAAAAATTAATAAAAATTTTCATTTGACTTATATTTTACGCAACGCTTCTATACTATATATTAAAATATTTTACTGTTGCTATTAATATATAAAAAACATTTAAATTGCATAAAAACGTAACTAAAACTGACTTCAGAAATGTGAGAAGTATTTTAAACATTTAAAAATAATAAAATTATTTATTTGTACTTATAAAACTTAAAATTTAAACAAAACCTTTAACATTGCGGAAATATCTGTTAAATAAAAACGTGAACGTTTATATATATATAGAATGTTTTTGGGTATTTAAAGCTGTTGCTTTCAACTTTATTTGGGTCATTGGCTTTGGATTTCGGAACGAGTTTGGCATTTGCTTTCTCAAGCAGAGGCTGGCCATAATGTCAGCCAGTCAGGGCACTCATTACTCATTTACCACAAACTTTTCTTGACTTTTCATATTTTCTAAAATGCACTGTAAACACACACACACACACAGACGTACACAACTTGGTTACATGCATACAGAGAGGAGAGACGAGCACTTTTCATTGTATTGATTCTGCTGAACCATTAAGAACAATTTGTGGGCAACCAAATGGGGTTGCTGGATGGGGATGGAGATGGGGTTGGGGCAAGTGGGCGGCAGTGAAAAGCCGACCAGACAACAAATCGCCAGCTATAAATTCTGCACTTAAAAAGTTTGCACAGTTTGAGCATTTTGTGGTTTGTCGTTGCTGTTGCTATTCTTGTTGTTGTTGTTATCTTTGTTATTGTTGACTTTTTGCACAATATTTTTTGGGGTAGGCTTTTAGTACGTAATCCTCAATGCCTGTGTGTGCTTTTTTTCTTGTTGGCATTTACAATTTATTTTTTATAATTCCTTGCTGGGCTTATCGGTAGCTTCTTCGACTTGACTAACATGCCCGAGGGCGACAAGTGTGGGCGTAGCTTGGTACTTTTACATGTGTTTTGTCTGCCAAGTGTGCCAACAAGTGGCGGTCAGCCAGGTTGTTCATCGATTGCTTTGAACTGTTTGTTCACTTTGACTTTTTCTGTGGTTCAAATCGAACTGTGAAAAGACTTGATTGGGGTGACAAGTTCGGATTGTTTTTTTTCATCATTTTTGGAATTTTTTACATATATAAAGGAAATTTAATTTCATCGAATACCATTATTTATTAACTTTGCGCCTTGTTCTGCCTTGAAGTGTTTGTTAATTTTACCTGCTTTACAAAATTTTATTTCGCTTTAAAGCTGTAAACCTTTAAACTCGCTGTGTTTACGAGTATTCTCATATTAAGAGCTCATAAAAGTCCGGTTTAAAGCTTTCGGTAAAGCGTTTAAAACGTAATGAATGCAATTTGGCACACGGACACGGCAAAGTTGAATGCTAATAGTTGTTTTGCGGAACAGCAGGGGCGCTACATGCCACAGAAGCTCGACATTAAGCAGCCTGTCTATTTGAAAGACGTGTAGTCATGCTTAGTCATGACTTAAAAGGTATTGCATTCGATAATCGTTTGAGTTTTGAGGGAGTTATGACTTTGGAAAGGTTTAACCTATCTTCAGTAGTAGAGCAATGACATATATATATGTAATTTGTTTATTATTATCGACAATATGAATATAGCTTTTAGAGTTCACTTCTTCTAAGCACCCTGTTCAATGCATGTCTTGAATTCTAAGTTCTTTTTGTAATTTTATGTAGCTTTAAATATTATGAGCAAGTTTTTGTAAGCTCCAAACACGCACAAAGTATGAAATAAGTACATATGTATGCATGTATGTATAGTTTATGTATGTACACATGACAAACGCATGCAATGGTTATCAGCCGGGGGTGGAAAAGCCTTTCATAAGCAAAGTTTTACGAGAATGTTTATATGTGTATGTTTATTCTTAACTGGAAGTTTTCGCACCATTTTGTTACTATTCTCCTTCCACTGTCACTAACACACACACACACACAAACACCTTTCACCTTTCAACGGCAACTTTTGCTTTTTTCTTTGCAATTGTTGAAATTTTCACCGCTTAAGTGATTTTTGGTGTAGCATACTTTCAGGCATACGGTCTGAACCCGATTTTAAAATGCTCGGTCAAAAATTGTAGCGCCCCCATTTTAGATTCCTTCCGCCTCTCACTCTTCCATCATTGCCGCCCACTGTTATGTGTCTGGCGCTAAATTGAAGTCGTTTAGCATGGCAACCAAAAAGGATACTCAAAATGGTTTTTTTTTTTTTTGGGTGTTTACGCTTCGTGTTTTCTTTTGTGCAATTTGCTGTTTTGCTTGAATTCATCAAATATGCATAGGCAGTCATATATTTTTCTCTTTGCTTGCACAAATTGTGCTATTCATTTGCATACATACACATATTTGAGTTTTTGTATAGATATTTAATACTGCGCTTGGTAATTGGGCCCTTTAATCGTGTAAGGCATTTTTAGCCGCAAACAATTTCGAAGTTAATAAGTACAATACTCCAATACTGTTTACTTAATCAAAATCAAATCATCCAATTAAGATTTTATTTAGTTTTGTTATAATTAAGAAATTATAAAGATTTTTTTCTTTTACACTTGCAATTTTCATTTGTATATTATTTGAATATAAATTTCTAGCATGAAACTTTCGTCATCATAATAAATTTCAATTACTTGCATACACAAAATAAATCGAATTAACAGATATAAATGTGTCTTAAATTATTAAATCAAGCAAAGCTTATTGAATTTAAGTTGTCTGGCACATTTAAAGGGTTTAATTTGAGCATAAATGATTTAATAACTTAACCTAAATATATGGCAAAAAAAAAAGGTTTATGGATTTGTTTTTGCTAGTCGAGCAACTTCCGCTTAAGCTTCCGCTACGAGGGAATGCTCCTAGACCCAGACCCAGACCCTGACGGGGAGCCCTGGTTATGGTTGAAGTCATCTAAAGTTCCCAGTTGCCAGGGCGAGACGACTGGGTTCCATCAGCATCATCAGCATAGCTTTCGCTTTTGCTTTTGCTTTTCTCTCTGCTCGTTTTGGCTTATTAAACATTTATTGTGTTTGCTGAGTTTCCGGTACAATTTGTTTTAGGCTTCCTGTTGTACTTTGGCTTTTTTATGGCAACATCGCGCCCCCTCTACCCCTGCACCCCACCGTGTCCTGTTCACTCACGCCTACTTATTTTAAATCCGAAACCGTTTACACATCAACAACTTGGCACTCTCTTATCTCGACTGCATTTGATGTGTCCCATGTGTGCGACACTGATGCTGACGCAGACCCCGTAGTTTCCCTCTTCCCTACGACATGTCTTCGCTTACACAACGGAACGTGTCGAATAATAGCATAGAGAAGTAGAACGGGAATGATTATACTTAAAGCCTGCCCTAGACTGGGCAGAGACATTGAATTATGTGTCTATCACACGCTTTACTTACACAAATGTTTAAAGAAAAAGCTAAGCAAAATAGTTTGTGGAAAATTATCTTTTAGTTTTTGTATTATTGAAAGTATTGTATGCTTTATTCGTTGTAAATATTTAGCATAAGTTAAATTTAATAAAGTCTAAATGATAAAGAGAACAAACCCAAATATTTTAAATAAAAGCTTATGAAAGTATTCAATTCAACAAGTAATATAGTATTATCTAATATTATGCACAATATATAATTACAAAAATTGCTCATAAATAATATCTATTAGAACTTAAAGTAATTTTCTGTTATATTATTATGCATTAAACCCAAACATATATTTATTTCTATGCATATTTTCCTCAACTTTCTTAAAGCATGCAAAATATATAAATTCTATAACAAAAAGAAAAAGAAAAACGCTTAGCTTTGACTAAGTAAAATTGCTTTCCTGATACCCTAATCAAGGTGACTGTCATTTTGTCATCAGCTATGTATATACATAGATATTTGTATTAGTTGTTTAGATTCTTGATTAAGATAAATGTATCAAAACTTTTTTTAAAGCGATTTTTTAGTACACACAATGGCTTAGAGAAGTTTAAATAATAATAATAATTGTTAAGTTAAAACCCAAATCTTAAGATTCTCTTGTCTCTGCTCATTTTTGTATGCTCAGAAAGTGTATTAATTTTGTGGCATTATAAATGTTTGTTTGCTGTCTTCTTGCCTCTTCTTAATGGCGCTGCTGTGCAGCACTTAATAAATTATGATTTGCCTGTTTGTTAGGTGTTGCTCAAGTGTTGCCAACAAGTTGTTGCTTCTGCTTTCTATTGTTGTTGTTGATGTTGCTGTTGTTGTTGTTGTTGTTTTAGGCGCCTCATTTGGTTTATAAATGGGTGAAAAGAATGAAGGCAGTGCCTTCGTATCTTGCAAAAATATCAATTACAATTAAATAGATTAAACCTTATCATGCAACAACTGTCGCACAAGTGTCCCGACAGTGAAGACAACGTCGAAAAAGCGGCCCAGCTAACAACAACAACAGCAACAAGAAAGCAAAGAAAGCATATATAGGGAGTAACGAGTCACGCACACACACACACACACAAACACATCTATTTATACAAGGACACCAAGACTGAAGCAACTGTGAAAACGCTCTACAAGATTAATGAACGTACAAAAGTTTAGAGACAATGACGACGACTACGAGGACAACGACAACAACAATAACAACGAGGACAACAACTTGACAAGCGGCTGAGACTGGCGCAAAACACAAAACAAGCACACACAAAATAACCAACAAAAAAAAACTCCACATTATTACATGATCGAATTTTGAATGTCCTTTGAAAACATTGTGTACAAAATTTGTACAAATTTCTTACCTAAGTGTATTTTTAGATAGAAAGAAAAAGTTCGAAAAAATATTTACAATTATAGAATTTATTGATTTGTTGGTTTTTTTTTAACATAACTAAATATTGTCAATGTTTTTACCATAAAGGTAATATACAGGGCTGTATATAATTAAGTGTAACTTAACCAAATACAAGTACATTAAAAATATTTCTTCCGTATAAAGGCAATCCTTAAACTCGATACCTCAAAGTTGGCATCGATATCGAGTACATACACAGCTCGGAATTTAGCCCTGATTGTTGAAAGTTTGTTGGAACATCAAAATTATCTAAGCTTAAAAAAAGAATAAAACTTTTTAGACATACAAAATGTACACTTTTCTTTAACTTTTTAGGTTTTGAATGAGTTTGTTTGATGTTATGTCTGATGATTTGATAATCGAATATTTTAGCTTTGACTTTCCTCGATATACTAACAAAAATTACAACACAGATTTCCGAATATGCATTGAGCATTCGCATTCGCATTCGCATTAAGGTAGGGTATTCATATATATGGTGTACATGGAGGCGCGCATTGATTCGGCAAGTTGTGCAAATTTATTTTGGCGTAAATTTCATTCCACTAATCGAATCGATTCTTATGCGTTTCATTTGATTTCAGTCTGTCTGACTTTTCGCCTCACGCTCACAAATACTTAATTCCTTGGCATCGATGTTTATTGACCATCATTTATTTGGGTGCTTTTTACTGTTGCTTTCTTTAGTTCCCTGCTATCTGCAAGTGTTGGGATAGGTCGGCTAAATAATCTGTGCTGTGGCATGTTTTCGATTTATATGCTTCGATTTATATTTCGAACGTTAGTCAAACACGTATTTATTTAAATCAATAAACTGCAGAGAAATGCTAATATATATTAGCATATCGCAATCAAAATGAACATTTACTTTACTTTCATGCCAAACACTGAAAAATCACAAAACAAAACTGTGTAAATCTTGAAGCTCTTCCTTCAAGCATATCATTTTATTTTCTAGTTAATGTATTACCTCTTTTTGCAGTTTTTGTTGATATTGCTTAATTTTCGATTTTCGCTGCCTGCGGCTCCGACATTGTCAAAGTCTTCGATCTATGTACACTTGGTTACTAACCGAGCTCAATCAGAGTTGTTCCTAGTTTTTCTTTTCTTTTGCTTTTATGCCGTTTTGGTAATTGTTGCTTGTTGAATTCAGTTGGCAGCCAAGTACAAAGTTTAAGCACTTGTCGATATTTCTTCTTGCTTCTTGCTTCTCATTCTGTTTCTTTCATGTTTTGCTCGTTTTTCCTTTTAATTCGCCAGACATTTATTATGCCGCCACTTTTTATGCAACAACATCCCAGGCAGGCAGGCAGGCAAGCAGCTCGTCTAGGCTCAATCGGGCTCTTGCTTCGTTGCTGCCACACTCATCCTTTAAGTGCCAGCTGCCCAGTTGACCACCCGAAAAGGAAGTCGTCAGCGACAGTGAGAGCGACAAGTACAGTGAAGCCTGCTGCTAAATGAAGACTTGAGTGCTGCTGTTGTCAAGTGCATGGGCTCTTGTCAAATGTAGGACAAGGAATACAAAATGGCAGGGAGCGTGAAAAAAGAGAAAATAAGTGTGAACGAGAAAAAAGATAAAAGGGCAAAAAGAAGACAATCAGATATGAAGTGTAAGCTGTGAGTAATGGTAGGGATATATAATATTGAAATATTGAAACATGGGTAAACAATTTAAGCAAAAATATGATAAAACAAAATAAGTGAAACTTGAGAAAGACTTGAGAAAAAAAATGAAAAATTAATTTATATATTTTCAGGTTGTAGGAAGGTAGAGAGTAAAGTAGCTTAAAGGAAAATAAGATTTTTAATGATTGAACTAATTAACTCGCGATAATTACTATGGAGAGTGTGAGCATGAAACATAAGAAGGGATATCAGTAAGAGAGATAAAGGGAGAGCAAGAGGTGAACAGGAAAGAGTAAAGAATGGAGAAAAATAGTAAAGCAAATGTTAAAAGCATATATATTTTAGTTAAGTTATTAGA